>PPHD01015923.1:0-15838 GCA_002909625.1 Bambusicola thoracicus
TGGGCAACCTGTTCCAGTGCGTCACCACCCTCTGGGTGAAAAACTTCCTCCTAATACCCAACCTAAACCTCCCCTGTCTCAGATAATACCCAAAGGAGAATGGAGTTTCTCTGAAGAGAGTGCAGGGAGTCAATTTCTGTTGTCAGTAGAATCCAGGAAAGAAAAGAAAATCTGTCTTCGAGGATTCCTGTAAGTGAAATATTTAATATTTTCTGGAGGTAAAAGTTAGTTTTCTCACACTGCTTCCATTTTACCAAGAAAGTAGTGGTGTATGCGTATTCTGAGTATATAAAATTGATGGAGAATAATTACGTAGTTATTAGAAGCAGGAAAAAATGGTTACATTTTACTTACTTTTAGCCTGAGAACAACTTTGCAAATAGTTCTTCAAATATTTATAAAGTAATAGTACACCTCCTTATGACAGAAGATCCTTTCAGGTCCCATGTGTCAGAGCATGTCAGAACAGTCTCCCCTTTCAGACAGTCTGCAGGCAGAGGACTCAAATGCTGTTGGTTTTTGTTTGTTTGTTTTTTAGTATAATTTGCAGTTGAGCAGGTGAAAGAGTATTATGCTTGTTTTTTGTCAGGAGAGTTCTGTGTTGCAGGCTAGCGACCATGGAGTTGAGCAGGGCATTTACCGGCACAGTAAGGCAGCTGCCTGGCAGACCTTCACAGCAATCCATGGAAAGATGGAAAAAACAAAAGATCTAAAAATTTTCATAACAAAATCACATCAAGATGGCTTCTTTTCCAGATATGTAAAAACTTTGAATGATTTTAAATCAATAACTTCCCAACTAAACCTGAACATTTGTTGGCTTGCTTCTCTGCATACTAGGATAAAAGCAAAGCATTTGGTTGAACATTCTTGAAAAGCTATTTTTGGCATGTACAGCTAACCAGAGCTTGCAAATTTTACATTTCAAAATGCAACTAAACATTTCGTATGTTGTTTTAATATCTTCAAATCACTTCCAGGTTGTAGAATGCAAAAATAAACAAGCAAAAAAAAGAAAGAAATAAATAAACAAAGGATGGAAGGGAGGGAGGAGGGGAGGAGGGGAGGAAGGGAGGGAAACCTGTGCTGTGAAATCATTCTTTGAAGAAAATGTATATTCTACACTTGATAAAAGAGCACTCTACTCAGAAAGCCCAGTGCATAGAGACACACAAATAAACTTTTGATACAACTGTGGATCTCCCACTTGTTTAAAGAAACCAAGCCGTAGTGCTAGACATAATGGCCATAAATATAGTTAGTGCAAACGATGCATTGTTAGGTCTTCTAAGAACATATCTTTAGTGCTGATCTCTGCTTTTCCAGATTGCTTCCAGCTAGGAAAGCATTCAGTTTCTATGAAATGTGTCCTTCACACCTTCTCATTTAGTTATGAGTATTCCTGATAAACACCACAGCTGGTACTTTCCACTTTTTAATTGGCACAAAATAGGTGATTATTTCAGAAAAGAAAAGATCACTTTGTTTTTGGAGCTACGAGTATATTAGTATTAGAGGTGTTATTTTGTGATATTGAACAGCTGATAGCTGTCTCTCCACACATGCTTTCCTCAGACTGAGGAAAATAATCTATAACTCTTAAGACCAAGTGTCTAATACATTCTGTTGTGTTCCAGGTGTGAGCACTTCCTTCCATAACTCCCCTTTTCTCACCAATAGCATTTTACCATTGATGTGAAAATAGTGTAGGATACAAATAATGTTTTCCACAAAATAGCAGTGGGTTTCACTGCTGTGTCTGTTGTGTTTGCTCACTGCAATAAATTACTTTCTTTTTGTGGGGAGACAAATAATGTGTGCTAGTGTATTATTTGCTTTTCTTCAATATCTGTCTTGCAGATTGAGAGTGCACATAACCATTGGTTTTGGAATAAACCTTTGGAGACTGCAGCATTGCTAGCACTACACAAAGTAGAAGGTATGGGGTTTTGCCACTTCTTCTGTGTGTTTCTCCTACACCAGATATTTTGCCTATGAAAATAGAGTAAGGCAAGAAAACACACCTCCAATCCTTCACCACCTGAGGTGAGCACTGAGTCAGCCGCAGGGGCACAGGTGAATGCAATCTCACCTGAGTGACTGGAAGTGGTGGAGCCATGCTCCACCCCTCCTCGACCCCATTTAAGGGCTGACTCTCCAGGAGGAAGGATCTCTATCTGGAGATCCTCCCTTCGGGAACTTTCCTATGAGCCGAGGATACCGGTAAGATCTTTATTCTACTCTTACTTTGTAACAGCAGTTATTTCCATCCAATACTTCTTGCGCTAGCTGTAACAACCAGGTATTTTGCCTATGAAAATAGAGTAAGGCAAGAAAACACACCTTCAATCCTTCTTCCAGTTTCGATAGTTTGTGTCCACTGTTACAATTTAAGACCAGGCAGAATATACTCTTAGAAGACACAGACAGGCAATCCTTACCCAAAGAAAATTGTGCTGATCCTACTTGTGCATGTGGGTAATTCTACCCATGCAGATGATGCTACCGTGAAACTCCAAGCCTGATGCAGTTCTTAGCAGCTGGAAATGTGGTTTTTGGACTTGGGCCCTTTAATATTATTTGAACCATGCTGTGGTTCATTTGCTCACGTTGGGTAACACATTACTCTGAACAGACTCCCACTGGCTTCGTGGAGTCTGTTCACAGTGCAAGGACCCATTCAGTAGTCAAAATCTGGCCTCAGGCACCGCGTGTGTTATTACAGCAGAAATTCATTTTGAGCTGTGCTTGGGGAAAAACTGCACACCTCTCCAGGTGACAGCCGTCAGTGTGCATGGTGCTGCTTCCCAGATCATATCCATGCAGCAGCTCTTCCATATGAGCTGTGCAAGCTGCCAGAAGCAAATGCAGCACGCTTCTCACAAGCTGCTGTGCAGACCTCTCCTATCACTAAAGGCTTCAGGCTCCTGGGTCCTCCTGGCTTTGTTGCCATGTCCCATTTGTGAGCCTTGATGAGGTTGCTCCTGAGCTTTGTGTGCATTTAGAGCCCTGGAGTGAGATGTCAGGGACAGAAGCTGAGGGCTTTTGCACAAATAAGATCTTCCAAACTAAATTTAGGGGAAACTCCACAAAACTCTATTGATTTTTTTTTTTTTTCTTCTCTGTACTTAATTCAATATCTCCTTGCTCTAGTAGGATAGCAAACTGATAGGATTGTGTGTCCCCTTTACCACGATGTCATTTCAAGACAGCAACTGCCTGCTTTTAAAAGGATGTGGAGTGCCCTCAACTATTTTGTCTGCAAGAGCTATGTGCGCAGAATTTTCAGTGAAATGTTAAGTGCAGAGTGACAAGAATGTTCATATGGCTGGCTCGCTGTGAAACCCGGAACGTGTAGCACCCACATCAGTCTGTTGGTCTGATCAGGTTTCCCTGCTTCACTTCTCCCCTCCAGCAAGGCAGAGCTGGCTGCCACGAGCATCCCCTCCTGCTGCTAGGAGGAGCAGGTGAAAGATGAGGCGAGAGTGACAATGAGGGCAGCAGGGACTCAGGAGGGAGAAGAAAGCAGAGTGAGTCTTGAATGACTCACACTGGGGCTTCAGTGATTGCCCTTAAGCATGGCCACTGGTTACTGCTCTCACATTTGCTTTGCTTGAGGTGTAGGAGGACATGGTCCTCAAGATAAGTGAACAAACATCAGCTTTAGATCAATACCCCTTCATATTTCATTCCATGGAGAGTATCCTTCTACTAATATTCCTAGGGAATACCAATTGTGGAATATTCTGTCCTCACTTCCACATCTCCCATCTGTTGCACACAGCTCCTCACACACTCATGCTAGTCCATTGATCTCTGATGCTAACTTTCTCTTCCTCACCATGTGAGTACTATGGCAGGAGTCTGGGACCTGCCTTGTGATGTGCAGGTACAGTGATGCTTGTACATAGGACAAAGCTGACAACACAGAATATTTCACAGCTGCCTCACATACAGTTACGGACACAACCAGCTTGATGCTTAGGATTACTCTAACACAGAATCGTGGCACAGATTCTTACAGCAAGGGCCAAAGGAGACCTACATTCCTCTTTTGTGTGCCTGAGACCACAGTGTGTGAAGATCATGGCTTTAATATAGATAGAGCCACTAAGAGGAGATTCATACCTTGGCCATTGGTCCCACTGTTACTTCAGAGTCTGCAAATTTGCAGAAGACAGCAGCAAAATGGTGTCACTGTAATTCCTTGTGAATATTGGAACCCGTGCTGCAGTTTTTCCCCCTTTTTTTTTCTTTCCCTCAAGTCAAGAAAGTAAATATAGAAAGAACTCTACAAGAAAAGTTGAGAATTATGTTTCTATAAAAGAATTTCCAGAAAGTAACAAGTGACTAATATTACTGATGCAACATGAATATAATAGGTGAATCTCAGCAGTATATCACAATCATGATACCTATGCCTTAGGGTATTAAGACGTGATGTAAACTTGAGCACTTTAGAGACCTCTGATCTGTATTCTGTAACAGAGGTCTGAAAGCAGTATCTCATTAAAATGAGGGGGAAAAATGAAACAACACTTGAGTCTTTAAAAAGCTGCTGCTTTCTGGGAAGGAAAAAAAAAAATGCTCTTGTCAAATTTCAGATGTAATCATGAGCCTGAAGCATGAGATCTTGACAGTGTGCTATTGTGATAAAATCTACAGGAAAGCTGTCTGGACTCTTGAAATTCTTTAGCAGAGGTTCAAGCAAAGGAAAATATTAATTGGAATGGTCACAACAAGATGAAATAACACATTTCTTTTTAGGACAATTGTCCAACTGCTTCCAACAGAACACAGTGGGAGGAAATCACTGTGAGGAAGCCATGTATTGGAGCAGTTTGTCCTGGGCTGTTGAACTGTCTCCATCCTTGTACATTTTCCAGACTACCTGAATAAAACCTGAGTGCCCTGATCAGATAGATCTCAGAGCCAACCCAGCAGAAGGTGCGACTGTCAACCTCCTGAGGTGCCTTCCAACCCAAATGTTCAATGTCCACTTTTGGAATTGCATCTGAGCAGTGACTGATAGTCCTGCTTTGTGGTCATATATATATATTAGATATATGTACACACATATTACACATAGAAAGAGGGTTACCTTTTATATGGGAAAAATGAAATCTGAACATTTACATGAAAATAGAAGGTGCAGGAGTGTCAGCTGTACCCTTCTGAGCCTTCTGGCTAGGGTGGTGGCTCCAAGGGTGGGACATCCAACTCCAGGTCTGTGCTGCATGACTCAGAGTAGAAGTTTGCACCCTACACTGCTCCAGATGGGTTGCAAATGGCAAACTGTCTGGACCAGGGTTTGAATCAGCTTGCTAATCACCCTTGATACGCATGTGGTCACTATTACTTCTGTGGCTCAGTGAGGCATCATGGATTGAGGACCAAGTCCCAAGCCTTGAATCCAGCAGCAGTCATGGGTAGTGCAGGGACAACTGCAGCTTGGCCCAGCACCAGATGGTGCTGAGTCTGTTTTGGTCCCTTTCTGCTTACAGGACAGCTTTGAGATTCTGTAATAGCCAGAGCAAGGTCACATTGCAGCTTTACTCCTTATTACAAAGTTGGCATGGCACTACTGGGGTAGATAAGAAGCACGGGAGTAAAAGGAGATGTTAGTGGCCAAATTGGCTCCTTAGCCATCTCAGAGCCAGCACAGAGGGCTGCAGAGAACCCCCTAGCAGGCCAGAGTTTCTGGTGCTGCTCTGAGCTCCCCCGTCATGCCATCAGAGGTTGGCTGCGATGCACAGAGCCAAAAACTCCCGCCTGTTAATCCTGCCTCTGAATCAGTCTCCAGAGGCCTCAAGCAAAGCATTTCACCTCTCTGTTGCAACTTCTCCATCTGTAAAATTGGGATAATGACATTTTACTAACTTGTAGGAGTGCTGTGAACTTTAATTAAGGCAGGGTTTGTAAAATGCTTTAATGAGGGAAAGCACTAAGAACGAGTAGATTATTTGGTTAAGCTGCCTACTGTGGTGCTCCCAGACCTGCCCAAATAACTCAAAACCCATGTGTACAAACTGCAGATTGTTATCCTGCAAGCCTTCAAAGATAAGCATTTCAGGGCTTGAGACTTGGGTAGATGGGATTCAGTTTGGGAGCTCCCATTCCCAAGCACAGAAGTGTGCAGCACCTTCACTTGCTGCCAACCTATCTTCCTTTATTTTGCAGATAACAAACAACAGTGATTTAGCAAGAGATGTCTTTAAAAAAGTTACAATTTCAGATAGTGGAATAGCCTGCAATACCAAGGGCTGAATGCAGGGCATCCTTTCTCATGCCATTTTTTTTTTTCCGAGTGTAGTTGAAACTGCACACATAAGGTGCATACATTATCTGCTCATGTCCTGCCATCCCATCCTGGTGGGATGGTGGGCTGGATGGGACCAGTACTTCAGCTCTTACAGCCCAAGGTAAATCAGGACTGACTACACTGTATCTTTGGTCCTTCAGGTCACCAAAGGCAGACAGACATAGGGTTGCTGTGGGGAAGATGTGCTCCCCTCCAAGGACCCTTTCCAATACCCCTTCTTTTCAGGGTGAACAGAGGTATAGATGCCACTGCAGCCTTATCTGGGGACCATGGCTCTTCTCTGCTTCCTCTTGGCACCCCAAGAGTATCAGGAAGGAGCAGCTCCTCCAGTTAAGTCAGCTGGAACAGCAGTTAGGCCCGCAACTCCATATTTTAATCTGAGGAAGATTTAATCAGTCCAGCTGTTAATGCCAGCCTGTTGCTCTCTGATCAAGGATTATTTAAGCTATTATTAAAGTATTGTGCTCAGATCTCCATTATGGTGAATATTCACAGGAACAGTGCTCCTCTTGAGCTGAGCAAATAATGTCGAGCTGCTTGTTTTAGACAGAATTCCACATATTCACTTTGTGTTACTTTCACATTGCTGGTCAGGAACAATGATATTTGTCCAGTGCTAGAAATAATTACTGGGACTCATATTTTGGTGACATTTCAAGCAAGCTTCTGTGATGGAAATTGGCTTGCACCATTTCCAGTTTCTTTAGGAAAGCAACATCTGTCTGGTTTAGGGGTTTTGCACTATAACTAGTGCCAAGCTTCCTAACTGAATTTCCATTCTTTACATTTTAACCATGTTTTCAAATTTCAGACATCTAAATCAGCTTTCCTTTCATCAGATATAAAAGATTATTGTCTGGAAAGATGAAAAGCCACTGATCTAGCTGAATCCATGCTGCTTGTTTGTTGCTTTTACTACAGACACTTTGGCTTCCAGGTGTCCTCAAGATTAAGCAACATCTAGATTTCAAGAAAGACTATTCAGAGCAGCTGATGTGGAGTCAGAACTATGACCACAGACCAAGAGTAGTGAATTTAAATGTTTGCTTCTACTGCTCAGTTCAGATACCTGATGTGGTATACATGGGCACGCAGGTAAAGAAAAATTAAGCTTCTGAAATGAGCTACTATTCAGGCTCAGCAAATCAGTCAGTGTTACTGATAATTATGATTTTAGAGCAAAGTTCCAGGGAAGTACTTTTTTTCTGAAGAACTCCTGTGAAACAACCCGCTCCCTTTTTTCATTTATGTGTTCTTAATGAGGGTTTCAGAAAGGTACTTTCAAGATACATGAAGAATGAGAGAACTCCAATTACTGCCCCACTTAACAGAATATTTTTAATTGTTGGGTTTGTCATGCATTTGAAAACCATTGTGTGGTAAATCCAATAATCCAAATTATTATTTCTTAATCCAATTAGGCATTTAATTAAACTGTACGAAGTCCAGCAGCGCTGTGGGATTTTATATCTGCTTTTGGGCTTGTTTTATTTTAGAATTTTTGTTTGCCGTCAGAGAACAGAGCTCTAACACAGAACAACAAAGGTGCCCACCATGCTGTCATACTGAGCAGAGGTTCTCAAACGTTCCTATCACATTTCCCTCAACAACCAAACCAAATAGAATTGTAGATCCTATCATGAGCAATGGCATTTTGTCCATTCCTTCACCACCATCATGCTCACTGCTGTGTATTCACTTCAGTTTCCCTGTGACCTTCAGCTAACCTTCAGATTTGTCCAGAATGTTCCCATGGGTTTTGGGTCCAAACTGGTGCGAAAGTTTGCTTATATAAAGTAGCAAAGCCCAGGAAAAAGACTGAGAGTAGGGGATGCATGTGAAGCCTGTGAATTCCACCAAAATAATCATGTAACCATGGAATATCTCCAATTGGAAAGGACCTGCGAGGATCTTTGAGTCCAACTCCTGGCTCCACGCAGCAGCACCCAACATTCATACCCTATGCCTGAGAATGTTGTCCAAATGCTCCTTGAACTCTGCCAGCTTGGGGTCATGCCCACTGCCCTGGGGAGCCTGTTCCATGCCCACTACCCTCTGATGAAGAACTTTTTCCTGATACCCAGACCTGATCATCCCCTGACACAGTTCCATGCCATTCCCTCGGGCCATGTCACTGTCACCAGAGAGATCAGCACAGCCACTCTACCCCTGTGAGGAGTTGCAGCCGCCATGAGGCCTCTGCTCTGGGTTGAGCAAACCAAGGGACTTCAGCTGCTCCTTACACATTTTGCCCTACAGACCATGTTTGTAATCCTCCTTTGGATTCTCTCTAATAGTGTTACGACCTTCTTATGCTGTGCCCAAACCTGCACACAGTGTTTAAGGTGAGGCAGCACAGCACAAAGCAGAGCAGGACAACTCTTTCCCTCACTTGGCTAGCAGTGCTGGGTCTGATACACCACAGGGTACAGTGTGCCAGGGTGCACTGCTGACTCAGATTCAGCCTGCCATCAATCAGAACCCCCCAAAATAAAAAAAACTGAAGTATGCTTGAGCTATAGCTGCTTTGCTCTTGATAGAAGACCCCAACTATTCAAACACACACTTCACTCTCCAATATGTCTTGCTATATCTCCTCTAGTTCTTGAGGGACAGAAGGAGGGATGATAATGACAGCTCCCTTGTGCCCACACCTGGAAACTCTTCCACCCTTCCTCCTTGTGCTGGAGGTGAGTGACCCACACAATGCCTCCTCCTCCTGTGCAAAGCCAGAGGCAGGCAGAGGATCAACCTGCCCAAGCAGAGCTCTGATGAGTTCGTACATCCTGATGTGTCACTTTCTGCATTAGCACAAGCTTCAAGCCAGCAAACAACTTCACTAACAGCTCTGAAAGTGCAACCTTTCCTTTTACCTGCACACAAAAAAATGCTCTTTCTGAGCAACTAAGATTGCCTGCTCACTCTGCTAGGCAAGCAATATGACTGCAACTGTGATTTCTCCTGAAGATGGGATATTAGACTTTGCCCATCTCTGGGCAGAAGGTGGACATAAGAGAAAATAGAAAAGCAGTCCTGTATTTCTCTAATTTTATTCTTTATTCTTCGGAGCTTTACTCTTTTGTCAGGTTCACTTTATTATTTCTTTCATTTTCACTCATCTTCAAATGTCTCCTCCAAATCTCTGTCATTCAGGAAGACAAGAATAGGCCCTTTCATGCTGTGAAGCTACTTATCAGACAGCCCTGCTGCATGATGAGCGGAGGTCCAAGTTTCACAACGGCCATGGAGTTCTCCTCAGATGCTGACTATGATTTGCGAAATTATTCATTAGCTGATATCTGAGACAGACAATCACACTATTAATTATACCCACCTAGAATCATAGAATCATAGAATTACTCAGGTTGGAAGAGACCTCAAGGATCATCAAGTCCAACCGCAGCCTAACCATAGTACCCTAACTCTAACTACCCTCTGCTAAATCATGTCCCTTTTTACCACCTAGAGGAGGTGGTAAAAAGATTCAAGCCAAAAAGCCAAATACAGACCATCGTCCTTGTTAGCACGAGCATTAACTTTGCCCTGCACCAGCCTATAAGATGTGCTTTACCTGGGACTAGACTCCAAGCCCACTCACAGACACCAGCACCCTAGCTACTCATCTGTAAGGACATAGGCCTGCTGTGGAGAGCTCAATGCTTGTGCCACACAGAGGGCAAACAGCAACTATACTCCACAGCAAGGTTACTTGTGATCTGGGCTGCAGCTGCCTCCCCCATGCCAGCAGCAGAACCAGTCCAGAAGCTGTGCATCTCAGAGTGGGAGTTGCCCGTGGGTAGCCCTCAGCTCTCCCAGTTGGCTGGGCAGAGCTCCAGTATGGGATGGCTGCCAAGCTTTTCGCCTGAGGACAGGCCTGGAGGATTTTTGGTTATGTGTAAGCGAGATTTTTTTGGGTCTGACTTTACCAGAGGAGGCCATATCACTCTATGTTCCCTTTCTTAGTTTTGCATAAACAATTCTGTAGGCTGCAAATATGTGCCTCCAGGCACTTTGGGAACTGCATAACACCTCAGCCGAACGTTTTATCTTGGATAGCAGGGAGTTACTTCACTGCAAGATGGAGATGGTCCTTGTTATGTAGCTAGATAAGAAAGTTTTCAAGAGAGAGGTACATGTCAGTTCTAGATTGTACCTGGCTATGTTCCCATCTGAGTTTTCTGAAGCCTCCAAGGTAAGATTTTTCTGTTTAACATGTTTGAAAAATCGAGAATTTCCACATGCATGAAGAGCTTAAATTTTTAGTAGTTGTCCAAAGAAAGAGCAAAGTGCATGTTTAGTTCCAGGGTTCAAAGGAAGGGGGGTGTGTGAGAAAGGCCACATCATGACATTCAAGGCTGGCACACAGGATCTGGCACTACAAAACACCATGCACAGTCTCATGTTTTTTTCCGTCAACCTTGGAAATTAAAATATAACTATTTTCTCACCATGCCATGCTGGTCTTTCACAGAAGGTATATGACTGGAAAAGAGGACTTGGCACATTCATCCAAAGCACAAATTTCCGATAAGCTGCTCTTCCAAAGAGCTTGTGCACGGGCAAGCAAACGCTCATCTCTTTCCCACCTCCAATTTTTATTTTTTATTTTAATCCAAGATTCGAGTCTTTCCCCCACAGCAAAGGAGCTCTTGGTAACATCCTGTCTGGGAGCCCAGTAGCTCCTAACATTAGCTTGCATCATTATGCAAATACACCCCTGCTGTTCCCACACTCTGGGCAGGTAGCAATCTCAGCTTCCAAGCACGTCCCACAGTTGCTTCCAGCCACTGCCACCAGTTAAGACTACATTGCCATAATCACATTTGTCCTGACTTCAGTTTTAGCTTCTTTTTCTGTAGCTTCTGTGGCTAGGTGTTCCTGTGGATCTCATGCTCTCTGTTCCTGAGTCTCTCTACTCCATCTTTCAAATGCAATATAACATTAATTGTTGAAAACACACAACATCAGCTGCAAACATTTAAGACAGCCGATGAATGCAATGTTGTCGCCATAATGCCTTTAGCTCAATGTCTACATGGAAACCTAATTCAGTAACTTTCTATTTACCTTTTCTGGATAACTATAAACCAGCTCAGCAGTTTCAAAAGACTGAAAAAACACAAAATACTGTTTTGTTTTTGGTTTTGTATTTTCATTTATAATTTCACTTCTGAGCAAAGCCTAAGAAAGCTTTAGAATTCCTGACAAAAAGCAAGCAGTCCATTTGTCTTCGGTCAAGAAACACCAGAGGCACACTGAAATCCCTTGTTCACGCAGGTCAAATAAACTATGCTGGCCCCAGTTCTTTATGAAACAGGATCCCAGCCTGAACACACTGAAGGCTGGGCTGCACAGGGTTCTAGGCTGTCTCTCCTAATTGGTGGCTTGATGGTCCTGGGCTTCGTTTTGCACACTGAGTGCCCAGAGAGTAGCATGGTCTCATGCACCTGTGGGGGATAGGTCTAATGGAGTTGAGATGCCCCTTTTCTCCCTACCTTTCCTCAGAAGACCCCCTCACTTCCTCAGATGGCAGAAGGGAGCAGGCAGTGACCCCATTCCAGCTCCTTTTCCAGTGAGGGAGCCAGGAGTCTTTCCCGCCTATCGCAAAACCTCTGCATTGCTCCACGCAGAGCAACCCTCATGGAAAAAAGCGTACAGCCCAGTGGATTTTCCAATTTCGTTTTGTTCATCTGTGGTGGCAAGAATACTTAAATGCCTAAACAGAGAATACTTATGGTTGCCTGCCTGTTAACACAATTTTTTACGCCTGTCTCCAAAGACGTAAACATGGGAATCAAACATCTGCTGTGCTTTCGGCAGGAGAAGGGATTACAAGGAGGTACATTTTTTTTTCTGTCTTATTTTTTTTTCCCTTAATTGCTAAGAGGTTTAGCACAGTAATACAATATAAAAGAACTTACGTTTAAATAGGCTTACAATTATTTTCACTATATATTAATGATTTGGATGACACATCTTACTTTTTCAGAGTTGCCAAGGTAAAAAAAATCCCGTCTAGCCCAGCAAGCTTCACCCTGCATGGCTTCACACCAGGGAACAAGAAAGCAATTCTTCTCTTTGAGACTCCAAAGGCTTCACCTGAAGCCACTTAATGACCTTGCCTAGTCTGCTGTTGCTCCCACCCATCAGGGTTTAAGACAGATGTTTTCTGCACTGCAGCTGTGATGAGAGTTCATATGTTCAAGTTTGCAAAGGAGTGAGGCCACTGTGTCTGAAGTACAGCTGTTCCCAGTCAACTGTGTTCAGCTGTGGCGGAGGGCATGCAGAGCACTTCAGAGACAGTGCCTATTAGGGCTAATGGCCTAATAAGAAACAAAGGCATGTAAGTGGATTTGTTCATTTCAGGCAGAATTCTCCTTAGTAGTCACATTTGTTTTTAAAGTGACTTAATTCTAAGACAGATTTCTTGTGCAGTCTAATTTGGACTGTATTTAAGGGAAATTAAGTAAACAAACTAGTTGCTTCTGTCTCCTCAGCAATGTTTTACAATACTGTCAAAGCGATCAAGCTTTCTTACAAAAATACCATTAAAACACTGCAGTGCAATTAAGTACTGGGACTCATATAAATGATACATATGAGATTAATCATCCTTTTTTTTTTTAACTTGTCCTGATGAAGACACGGTACCCAGCACTTTGCTCTTAGACCATTATGCAACCATGCCCTCTGAGCAGAACCAGTCTTTAATCAAATGCCTTTCAATGCTTTTTTAGAGAAAATATGTCTTTCTGTATCACTGACTTCTGAAAGATGAGAAAAATAAATTAATTTTGCTGTGTGTTTGGGACTCACTGCCTTTGTCTAATATTCACGGAGTATACATTTCCTTCCAGTGATGTAAAGGAGGATTTTGTGATCCTCCTTCTCTGTGCTCCAGCCAGTCTATGTTGCTGTAATTCTGAGTTTTGGCGAGGGCTTCTGCAAACCTGACAGACGTTTTGTCCTGTGACTCCAGCCACAGGAGAACATGAGAGCATTCTGATGCCTTCATGGCAACAAGGCATGGGACAATGCACGCAGCACAATGTGGGGCAGTAAGAACAGGAAAATGTTGGGCACGAAGCAATGTCATTTTGCATTATACGTACAAATTAATGTGTGATGGGGGAGGAGAAGAGAACAATTTAGGAAAGATTTCCTTCAGCTAGAGCTGTACTTTTAATTAAATCTCTATATATATCGTGGTAGGAAAAGAGCACGTCAGAAAGCCAAATTGATCAAGTAGCTGTTAAGCCATTTAATGTCTTGAAAATATTTTTCCCCTCCAAGTCATAGAATCATAGAATGGTTTGGCTTGGAAGGGACCTCAAGGATCATCAAGTTCCAGCCTCCCCACCACAGGCAGTGTTGCCAGCTGCTAGATCAGATTGCCCAGGGCCCCATCCAACCTGACCTTAAACACCTCCAGGGACGGGGCATCCACAACCTCTCTGAGCGTATACCAAAGAGAGATACTGCTCTCCAGTCCTACTGTGGATCGTTTTACTGTAAAGAAACTTGGCTTTGTGTCTGGCAATCACTCATGGAAACAGAAGTCAACAGACACACAGGAAAGAGCTGTGTGCTTCCCCATTGATATGCCATAGAACTGAAATCAGAAGCCATGGGGTGATTAAGTGATTTGGTCCTCCTTAGGTTTTTCTTTTTTGAACAGTGTGCAAGTTCTTTCTCTTGTATTGCAGATTCTTACTCAGTGGGAAGTAGATGGTGTTACTTATTTTGTTTGGTCCTCAGATAGATTATTGTTATTAGACAGATACAGAATACATTTTAATATTTTTTTATATTCTAAAATGAGTTGTTTGCTGCCTTGGAAAATGCACTTACTGAAAAACAAGAGTGTAGATAACAGCAGGACAGGGGGGAACGGTTTTAAGTTGAAAGAGGGAAGATTTAGGTTGGATGTTAGGGGGAAGTTCTTTACCAGGAGAGTGGTGAGGTGCTGGAATGGGCTGTCCAGAGAGAGGTTGTGGATGCCCCGTCCCTGGAGGTGTTCAAGGCCAGGTTGGACGAGGCCCTGGGCAACCTGATCTAGTAAATGGGGAGGTTGGTGGCCCTGCCCGGCAGGGGTTGGAGATTCATGATCCTTGAGGTCCCTTCCAACCCAGGCCATTCTGTGATTCTGTGATTTCTACTTTTTCAAGCAGTATTTTAATAATTTAATTGTTTGGTTCCACATCTCAGCAAAGCTTGTGGTAAGTAATGCAAGCTTGCAAACTGGAAATGAACTTCTTTATTTTTTAATTTAAATGACTGACACTGATTGTCCATTCCTTCAGCCTCAATTTTTTGTTCCCACTTTCTTGGTATTGGTACACATGGGACAAAGAAAATGATAAGGCAGCCAGGTGAGCAGTTGCATCTTTTCCTTCTTTGCTTCCTTAGATATACTCCTTGCCACAGTTTTTCCTTTGTTTTTTGACTGCTTTGCCTCTGCCAGGTTCTTTCTCCTGCAAGGCTCTTCCTCTTGCCCTGTCCTCTTTCCACTCCTTCATCTCTGCCAGTTCATACAATGAAGAGTCTGAACCTCCACATGAGATTATATCCTTTCTGCTACCAGCTAAGTGGAGTCAAGGAGAAAGAAACTCTTCAGTTTCTAACCGAAATGCCTTTTAATTATCTAAACCTAATGGGATGTACACTTATTAAAACTTTCCCCTTTGTTTCATTTCTAGGATGATGTTCAGTGCATGTTGAAGGTTTCCAGCAACTGATTCGTTACCCCATCATACCAGAGTAGCATTCAGCATTGCTGTGTCAGTCCAGGGAGCCTTGTAAAATTTAGGTCTTACCAATACCTGCAAAGCACCAGAAGCCACAGATACCTGTCTTCCCCTGGTGACATAAAGACACATAATCGTGGTTAGAAAATATTTCAAGGATGCATTATTGTTTCGCTAAAGTAAATGTGATATTTACAAATAGGTAATATTCTAAGTGGCATCTTCATGGTTCCCCTACAATTAAAATAATCAGTGGAAAGATGCCTTCTCTTTTTTTTTTCAGCAGCACATTTGGTATCTCAGCCATTTAACACAGCATTGAAAACATTTTCTTCCATGCCTTAAACCTAGATTTGGATATATCTATTTTCTATGAACCGTGTTCAGTACAAACATGATAAAATTCTCACTAAAGGAAAGAAGCACCTGGCGTATACTGAACTTGCTTAGGAGATGGATGGGAGGCACTGCAAAAAGCTGACTCAGCAAGAAATCTTTCTGCAGATTTTCAAGGAAAGGTTTTTTGCTCTTGCATCTTTACAAACATCTCTGGATATACTACAACAGCCCTATATGTAGACACACTTATCCTGGAATCGGTTGCTTTTCTGAGGCAGGAAAAAAAAAGATATTTTTCCCCAGAACACAGGAATGACACGAACAGCAATACCTGCTGAAATTCATGCATACTCTAATGCTGTATACTGTATGTGTATGGGAACTGTTGAATCATGGCCTGAACCTCTGATTGACCACCTGAGGCGAGCGC
>PPHD01015925.1:0-15837 GCA_002909625.1 Bambusicola thoracicus
AAAATGAAGCTTTGCCTAGGTATATCTGCTAACAATACTAAAACCCATGTGTCTGTGTTAACCCTTTCTTTCACAACGGGAGAGGTAGAGAAGCAGTCAGCTTCCTGCTGATACTAAATAAGGCATTAATCTACAGCTGAGATTTTTCTTCAACTGAGATTTCATGCCCATTTTTACTTTTCTCTGCAGGAAGCAGTAGGTTTCCACTGCTAAATTCCTCTGACTTAGCTATCTAAGCACGGTCAAACAGACATCAAGTGTCTGCAAGAAGAACCTTAGGCAACAGCAGGACAGATAAGCAGGTAACAAGCTTAACATGGTTGCTCCCCCTCTCCCAGGATACATCTGACCCCTTCTTCTCACTTTCTTCACTGAGGCTCCTATCACTGAGACAACACTAAACACTCCTACAAGCAACAACAGCCAAAGCTCAGAGTCCTTCCTCCATTTAAAGCAAAGAGTTTGGCCCCAGTACATCTCCAGGGCCTTGGGCTTGAATTCAGAGAGGCCCTCAAGCATCTTATTCTACTGAGACCACTGTTCCCTGTATGTTAATGGGAGTTTTTATGAGTTAAGTCACAGCTATATATAGAAAATCTTGCTATTTTATTGTTTTAAATAGCATAATCTTATGAGGCTCTAAGTATGTTTCTCATTAGAAGTGACTTTTGAGTACCAAGAGGTGGTGAATGATTATTTGATTCCTGTTTCATTTGTATACCCATTTCCAATCAACTGTTTGTTACATTTATTTTAGTGTTTGTTTTATTCAGTATTTAAGCAGCACAGTGCATGTTGTAGCTTAGATGTCATTTCATGTAAAACCTTCAGAAAGACATTCATCTATACTGTACCCACTGTTAATTCTAATCATGAGTGGAATATATTAATCAGTGCCAGAAGCAATGGAGCCCAGCAGAAACTAACCAGCTCCATGATACCCAGCACCTAGAAGATGAGCTCTTCTTTCTCCTGGCACTCTGTAAAAGTGGACTTCCACTATGACAGACAAAACATCAGAGGGTTTCAACTGATTATAGCAAGAACAAACCACAACACCCTCTCCCTCCCCCCATAAATCACCTTGGGATCTGTCTACATGAAAAGCCTCATAAAATAATTGTTGTAAAAATACTTGCCAGCATTTGTCAAAAGCTGTCCTGTGAATAGTTGACATCTCTATTAAAATCTCCCTCGATTAGCATTCCATTCAGCACTAGTAAATGGTAAGTGTCAAGTAGTCACAATAGAGTCCCAGCTGATGCAACTAAAAAAGAATCTAATGCAAATTCCAGTAGGCTTCAGACGTAGTTTTAAATGACTTTCCTCAGAGCCTAACTTTTTATTTGCTGACAGATACTTTTGTAGATCTGCAAACTTTAAAGCCAGCAAACAGCAATCACACAAGCCGAGATTGCATCAGCAGAATGAACACAGCAACAATTAATTATATTATTTCTAAATGAAACTTGAGCAGATTTGCCAATGTCAACAGGTACCACCATACCATTGTTTCTGGGAGGTTCATCTGCTTGCATAAGCTGTCCCAGTTTTTTCTGGCAAAGAGGAAAAGCTGCTTTCAAATTTCACTTACATCAGCACCAGCGAGGAGTAACACCACAAAAACAGAATTAGTTCCAGTTTATATCAAGATTACTGAGGTTGAAGCCCTTGAAATTTCAATTTTCCAGTCAGTGAAATGAAGACGGTAAATGATATTTTCCTGCCATAAGAGGGAATCGGGCTAACACGTTAACAGTTGCTCAGTGTTCAAACAGTTCTAGCTAAAACAATGTCAATTCACGTATTCAGTACTTGCCTTAAGTCCATCCTGTACTTAATGCCAGTGATTTCAGAGTTCCACCAGAAGATGTTTGGTCAGCCCTTTTTCACCTCAAGCATGCTATTTTTTGCTGCTGCCAAACGCAACACACACAGCTTCCTTTGGCATGCAGCCCAACAGACATAGCTCTTCTTACCTGGCAGCAAACCCCATGCCAGAGCATGGGTCATTTCTTCATACATGAAAAACAAGAAGTTTAAAACCACGCAGAACCAAAAATAAATTTAATTTCCCTTTCCACTTGCCAGTCTGCAGGGGAAAAGAACTTTTGCTTCAGGCCTTTTAATTAAAGCTCCCCCTCCTACAGCTGGACTGTGTTAGCACTGGACCCATTATTTGGTTTGTAACTCACCTGCACAGTCAAGAACTATAGACAAGAAGCAAGAATATGTCAAACAACATCATGCAAGAAAGATGGTCACTAGTAGGACTTGCATCAAAGAAGGCCCACAAAGCTAGGCTGTACTCTCTACTGTTAATGCATAGAATGCAGTACTATCAAAGTGTAGAAAGGAATGGTATTCCAGCAATCTGGATTCAGAAGTTTAAGGGAAAATCCCAATGTGACTTTAGCCAAGTCATACAAGCATATTAAAAATGTAATTCTTTAAAACAGCAGTCTTGAAGAAATCACCCAGCAACGTCTCTGTTTAGTACTTTAAAATTATACCAATGTGTTAGCTTTACCTGTATTTTGTTATAAAACATTTCTGTCTTGGCAATGAATTGCTCACTCTAATCTGCCTGTATTGGAATGAAATCTCAGTTCTGCAAAACTCTACCATTTGACCAATTAAGTATCTTCAAGGCTCATAATCCAAAAAAGTCTCTGCAAAGAGTACACCAACAAGCATCTTCCTAAAGATAAGCTGAGAAAGATGTCAATAATCTCTTACTCGTATCTGCCTAACATTCAGAAGGCTAATCAAAAGGCAGAATCACACAGAATCACAGAATGGCCTAGATTACAAAAGGCAACGTACAGGAAACACCTCTCAGCACAAATATGTAACGACACAGTCACAGGCTATTTCTAAATTGTTTAGAAAGCGTGCTTCAATAGGTTACCCATAGAACTAAGAATTGAGGTCTGCAGATGCTACAGTGAAAGGGAATAGCCAGTAGAAGTATAGCTCATAACTGGCAATCTACCGGAGTTAGAATGAGAAGTTGTTTTTAGTTTCTTTCCTTGTTAAATGAAAAAAACAACGTCATTACAATGTTTTATTGCATTTTTATGAAGGAAGTGACATGTGTTGGGGATTATCACTAATGAAAAAAAAACAAAACTTCAGTCTTAGAAAAGAAGCCTGAAGTCCTGGAACACACAGAAGGTTTAGACCTAAATCAAGATTCATTTTCACAGCAAGTATTTCCCAAACCTGCTGAAGAGGACAAAAAGAAAATAGCACATTTAATGAAAAATAAGCCCAAACCCACAATTTAGTTAAAAAAAAGGGGGGGGGGGGGGGGGGGGGTGTGTGGGAGAAAGCTATTAAACGTGCAAGACAGAGACAAAAAGGTCTTTTTGACCTCATTTTATACTGTTTTGCTATTTCATGAGTCACTTAAATCAGGGCTGATTTTCCTTAGTAGGAGAAACTTTGGAACTACAAACATGGTTAAGTGTGGAGGAGATTTCCTTGGGGGGGTGGTGAAGTCCTTCTCCTTAGAGGCTTTCAAGAACAGATTAGAGGAACTTCTGTCAAGAACAGTTTGTGTGGCTTAGCCTGCCTNATACCACAAAAAAAGATGGGACTATAGTGCTTCAAAAAGCAGATGGATTGAAAGGGTGATACGTGGAAGAGGGCAGGGATTCTGCAATGAAGTCCAAAATACTGAGCACCAAAACAGCCTCTGCAGCTGCACCTGATGAACTCCAAAAATTAAACAGTATATAGTAGTATTTGTAGCATCAGGCCCTTATGTTACAACACACATGAAAAATGGTAATGCATAATCAGCATAACAACAGAATTCTAGCTGACTGTTGAGACGTATCTTGCTTAGTAGAAAATGTTGACTCCTCCATCCTCAGAACACACCCACATACCAATTAAGCAGTCTTTCTTTACTCCATGCCACCAAGCAGTAGGATTGCACCACAAAAAGCTGCAAAATTTTATCTTAAGATGAAACCAAAGTCCCTCCATACTCAATCAAACACTTTTGCATATCCCAGTCCTCTTCTACTGAAATCCTTTATCCTATTCTAAGACATGCCTGGACTCACATATACAAACGATATTCATAATGTTAATGAGGGTTTTTTTGTCAAAGAGTATTTTTAAAGTGAGGAATTTAAAAGCCTCATAGGCCATTTCAGAAACTAGTCTGTGAATCTTGATTTAGGAACAGCCTCATAATATTCCACAACTGTCTGCTTACAGTTCAAAACAGCCAGTGTAGCCCATTTCAGTTCAACAGAAGACAAGCTCTGCATGCTAACGCGCATGTGTTAACTTTGTACACTTTATCTCCACGGATTAATTTTTTAACTAAAAACGTCATACCTTAAACAATGTCCTTCCTCCCAACTATCTCAATTTCCCATAGATAAGTAACTCAATTTTTACATGCTTGCTTCCAGTGCAAATTGTTGACAGTGGCAGACATGAGAATTAGCTTCCACCAGCCGCGCAATACCTTCACACTGCAGTTATTATGATACACATCTATACAAGACCATAAGGAATTGAGTTACGTTCCTGGAGATGCTTAAGCAGAAGCTATAGAGGGGACGAGGAGGGGCGGGGTGTGGAGGACCCCTGTCCGCTGGGTCTGGCCAGCACCGCGCGGGCGCTGTTCCCCACCGCGGTGCTGAAAACACGTGGCTGAAATGGGGTGCGGGACCCGGAACCAGGAAAAGGGAACCCCTTCGTGGGTAGCCAGGGAGCGGTGGCTCCCTTTGGCTCAAGCGTAAGATGAGATGACCTCCCAGAGATGTATCTAGGGCTCCAAATTATTATCCGTGTTTTAGACGCAGCTGTGGTCAAAGCTCAAATGCTTCCATAAAGTTACACCCTGAAATGAGGCAGGATTCTATTTTTTCTGTCCTCTCTAGAAAAAAATTACTGTGAATCAGCATGAAAAGTAAATATCTGAAGATCAGAAGCTTCACTTCTGCATTCCAAACCATCTTGAAATCTTATTTTGTCCCAATCCCACTCGTGTTTTGAAAGAAGAGAACTAGTCAGAGCATGAGCACATACATCCACTACGACAGTTAGCTATGCCAACTTTAACAGATAGCAATTTAAAGAAAATATTAAACATTATAAGAACATCTGAAAAGGAATAAAACTGCCTCATTGTATTGAGACATCTGTATGTGTACCATGAAAAAAAAAAAAAAGAAACAGCAACAAGTTGGTCCTTCTTTCAGACTACATTTCATACTGTAATACCAGTTCAATTTACAGATATGAGGCCCAGTTTACCAAAGGTCTTAAGTGAATCTTTTCACAAGCACCTAGAGTTTACTGAACATAAGATTTTAAGGCAGATGAATAAAAATGCTAATTGGTTTTCATTCCCAGTTGGGACAAATATTCAAAGCTTACACAATGGATACTCAAACAGTAGAGCCAAACAAGCAAAACTCAACAATAAAGGATGATAAAACTGATCAGAGGGAAAACGAAAGATGTAAACAGAAACAGACATTAATAAAGAGAAATCCTGTATTTGCACTGGCTGACAGCCTTAAAATATGTACAGTAAATATCTGAGGTTCTTTCTACTTTCCAGTAACATCTTTCTTAAGTTTGAAGCATTAGTGTTTGAACCCGATATTCAGGTTCAAACCTGGGAAGTGGAAACAGGAATGTAGAGAAGACTCAGTAATCCTGATCTTGTAAGACTTCAGTCTGCTATACAGCGATGCCAAGCTCTTATGTTAAGGTTTAAAGGGCAACAGCTTTGTATCTGTTTTATACCTCCATGAATTTCTGTAGCAGAACACTGCATCTCCACTTCCTTTTCTAAAGTAGCAGATCTATTTTCTACACATTATCTGATGATAAGCAGGCTCCAATCCACTACTGTAAAATAGGAAGGAAAACAGATACATCTAAGTATCTAAAACCTTAAGACATATGCTTACTGGATAGCCTACTCCAACAATAACTTCCCAACATGGCCACCATGTGGCCTATTAGAATTAAGTACTCTGACTACTGAGAAAGTAGACAGGGATTGAAAAAATTTGCTTATATTCAAGGTGAAATTCCAGCCTAAAGTCACAAGCAAAGATTCTGAATACAGTTCAATCAAATTTCATCCTTTTAATCTCAACATCCTGCAGCTATATGAAAGATTTCTTTTTATATCAATTCAAAATAATTCAAGGCCACTCACTCTAAAAACAAGAGAATTCCTGGGACCATTAGCAGGTTAATAATAAAGCCACTGTACGCTGCTTCTCCATTCATGGTTGGATTAAAAAAAAAAATGCATAAAGTTTCCACCGCGAAGCGCGGTTGAGTCTTTCAAGAACAACAACAAAAAATCCCACAAGAAAAAAACCCTCTACTACAACAACACAGGAATCAGACATCTACTTCTAGATCCTATACACGTCATCTTTTTAGTAATGTTTAGCAGAGAACAATGCTTTTCCTGAAGTGTTTTAGCATGGAAAAGAGCCAGTCAACCGGCTGAATAAGCTTCCATATGTTAAGCTCATCCTTCAACACAATACAAAGACTCCAAATGACCTTGTAATTTATGCAGAGAGAAATAAGAGGAGAGAATGAAAAATCAAGACAAGAAGGCTCTCTCCTAAAAGATGGGGCTTGTCCAAAGCTTACTTAAATCAGTGGGAGCCTTTCCATCAACTTCTTGAGGTTTTGGGCCAGATTCCATATGAAAAGTCCTACAGTAAGACCAAAATACAGAGACTGCAGAGGAAAATAAATACATTAAACCCAACAAAATTACTGTTTTAAAACAAGCACGGCTTCTCCCCAGACACCATTCAAATATCTTGTCCCATTTCCTGCATTAAAAAGGCACTCAAATCAATCTTGTGAGCCAAGAAAAAAAAAATATAAAGGAACTATACAACATATTTCTCTAGGAATCCAAGCCAAGGTGAATTACCAGTGCTCAAGTACCATAGATTCTCTTGAGGAACATATCAACTGTCACCAAAATGCATTGGGTCACAAATCCATCTGCAAAGTTCCTACCAGATACTACCAAGGCAATCATTCAAACAAGAAGCATACGCACTATCCAAATACACACATACCACAAGCAACCTATATATGTTCAGCTCCAAATGCCTTTAATACTCTGAGGATCTAGTCTTCTTAAAAAATGCCTCTATGGACCAATGGAGGAAGACGCAACTTGTTCTGCACATGGTAATCCTTTTATTAAAGAAATAAAAAATACTTTAAACTTTCAAGCTGGAAAAGAAAGTGGGCTCCTTTCTAGGCAAACTGCACATATTTGTGAAACTAAGCAAGCTGTGTATATCAACAGCTAATTTTTTAAGTAAGCCACAATGAGTCCCTCTATGGGAGTTGAAGTCAGGTGAACCAAAAACTTGAACTCAGTTCACCAACTTAAATTCTCTGGACAGAACTCTAAGCTTCTGGATTTCCAGTACTTGAAGCTATCAGATGTTCAGAAGTTTCAGACAAATGGTCTCACTATGACATCCACATTTGGCACGTCACACATCTTACTTTTGGTCCTGTGCAGGCGAATATGAATTCTCCCAAGTCATCAGTATGTGCATTAACATGTATTCCATTCTTTAAAGCTACTGGCTGCCAGCACACAGTTTTACAGATTTTTTTATTTTTATTTTTTTAATATATGATGAGATGAAAGTAAAGATTAGAGTCCTAATTCAGCAAGACTTTAAAACATTTGTCTAGTTTAAATATGCAGGCAATTCCAATGTAAAGATGGAAACCAGGAATGTCCAAGAGTGCTTTCCTTAGTGACATCCAAAAAGTAGACCAGCACTGGCAGAACAGTAAACCCAAGAGGTTAAGCTACTTAATATCAACAGGAAAAATTTTGATCTCAGATTGTTATGATTTGTACTGTAGTTTGTGGGTTTCTTTTTTGTTGTTGTTCTGTTTTACATTATAAACTTTTTGGTTTACCTCTAACAGTGAGACAGTTTTAAACAAAAAATATGAAGTCTACACGAAAACCAAATATTTGTTGACACAAACATCTGTGCTAAAAAGTTTTTTCAGCATTTGAAAGGTTAAGTTTAACTTACATTAACTGCAAGTTAAACGTGTCAGTAGTGGGATACAGCCTTGCATATGGAAAAGTATAGAGGACATTTTTTGCTGATTATTGGTTTACAAAACCTTCAGTGCAGACAGTGAACATTAACACTGAGTTAACTGATGAGCTACCTACAAACAGTCACAAAAATGTACATGTGGGATCTTAATGAAGAAGATTAAAAAGAATATGTTTATTCAGTATACACTGACTTCCTCTCAGAAGGAACAGTTTTGCTGCTAGGAACAGTAGCAATGTCTGATATGAAATGGTAATCTCAAAGACAAATGGGCAGACAATCTCCATTACAAACTTGTACAAACAGAAGTAGCCTGTGGTGCTGCTGTTATTAGTAATAGCATAGTATTACTGATCACGAGATAGGCTCCAAAGAAAACCATGCTGGGAATTTTACCTTTGACCGTAAGTTAGCTAAAGCATGCTGTGCTTTCTGCAGCTCCATAGGCAAGGTGAAAGTCAACAGCAGTAAGCTACACCACTAGGTCTGGGATTTAACTGCATTAAAGTCGAGACATCATGGAATCCAGTTGGAGCCATGCCAGACCCCCTGCTCCATCACTCAGCCTCTAATCAGAACCAGTTAAGGAGAATCTGACTGCAAAGCTCTGACTCAAACCCTTGGCATGTGCAGAATAAATAGAAAGTAGCAAATTATTAATTTAAAGAACAACTCTTTGACAGAGGTGATATCTTTGCAAATACAAAGGGATTTCAGAAGGATGTATGTATGCAAGTTTCCACGTTGCCAAGGAAAGGAGACATATGCACTATGGGAAAGCTCAACACACCAATTTCTTTCCTTGTTTCATCCCTTCCATCTTTCTTTCTTTTTACTAATTGTCAATGATTTGCCCTGGTTTTCCACACAAGCAGCCAAGCTCAGTTGCAGTACATACAAAATACCTGGACACTACAGCAAAGCTTGCATTCAAGGACTCAAACTCAAAACCAGAAATGAATATGTGGACATCCATCTTGAGGGCTTTGTCTTTTGTTATCTGCTGTACATCAAATGTGAAGTTTTCATTTGATTAAATATTGCTTTCTCATCAAGTCATGTTTACTGCAACCATGCTCAAAGCCGCATTGTGAGCGGTCAGGAAATTCTCTGCAAGACTGCTGCATCCACAACAATGTATGTAGCTCTCATATTACTTAAGTTCTACCGAGAGAAAGTGTTCTTCAGAATTGGCTGTTGTTCTGAACTGGCTCTGAGCTGGTAACAAAGCAGAGATGCTCTTGGAAATAAGAGCAGTTTCCTAATGTATGTGAAAAGGAACAACACAGAGCTTCTCTGTTCTCTCTGCCCCCAGCAGCGACTTCTGTAGTAAATTAATCACTTTAGAAGAGAGTTAATCCAAACCAAATTTTGAACTCTCCTCAGTTTTCCCACAACCCTCCCTAATGCTGGAAAATCACATTTCCCCAAACACCTACGTGCTGCTCCACAACGGCAGATCTCCACAGCAGCATATGTTCTTCCTCATGACCTGATGTTCCACTCTCCCCTTGGCAAGCCTTGCACAGGGCACTCCGCACGCCTGCTTACAGTTGCATGTTTGTAGTGCCTCCACCTCCATTGGCAAGTTGATCAGATGGACTTCAAAGACACACAAATGCAAGCACACACTAACTTGGAACTGCACACATCCAAACATTTGGGATAGGAAAAAGGGGAAGTTACTTCGCAGTCCACAACATCCATGGTGGGAGCCTGCCTGAAGAATTTCCTTGAAAAGAAAATAAATTCTGATTGCCTCACCTAATAACAGGAAGCCAAAACCCAAGAATTCAGGAGACAAAATGAAGTTTCCAATGTTATTAGAATTAGAAGTGAATATTGAGAGCTAATAGTACTGTGAATGTCTCCAGTGTTTTGGTCACTACAGCGTACTGTATTCATTCCAGGTGTCTGACGTGGAAACCCTGAAGCTGTTATGAATTCTGTTGCTATGGCATACATACATACATGTGTATACACACTTATATCCTCTGAAATACTTGCTTGTCTGGCAGGCTGGAAAATATAGGACAATGGGGGAATCTTTCTGGATGAGTCACTACAGGGGCTGCTTAGAACCTTCCATGGCGGTCTGGGTATTTTTCTAGCTTTTAATATCTTTCAGTAAGAAGTGCAGGGCTTGATGTGATCTTAATTCTCTTTCCCTTGGCAGCAATCCACCTTTGTGAGGTAAAGACTGTGGTCTGCAAGAGCAATGAGGGAAGGCTTAGTAAGTTATTCTCAGTAACTCCTGAACCTCTTCCTTTGCTTCCCCCCCCAGCTCTCATCATTTCTTTCTCCACCGTTCCTCAAAATACACTTTAATTACTTCATCATTGCCAAACAGAACCACAAAATCTCTGTTGATTATTCTTCACAATAAAAAAAACAAACAAGTACATATACGCTCTGTAATAACCCCTTCAGGTCTGAAGCTTGCAGTGGTTTAAAACATTCTAAATATAGTACAGGCTGTGGCTGAAAACCCCATGGATTTTATATTTTTTCCAATCTAGGAAATAAAACTTCCATCAGCCTAAAGCTTCAGTTCTCTATAAAACAAGGGAGTGCCTCTCACTTAAGGTAACCACTAATGCCTCAGGTGGTGCTAAGTGGTAAAGGCTCAGAACAAACACTTCTGGATGACAGCTTTGTTATCAGGAGGGAACCTGAAAGGCTTTTTGAGTCCACTAAAGACAGCTTTACAAGAGGATGCTCATCTGCTACCTATGACAAGGACACACATTCCATCCAGCTGTCTTGAAACAAGGCACTATCTCTGGCTCAGGGATTGAACAGATGGCTGGAGAAAGCAACATCAGAATAAGGCTGCCGAACCTACTAGAGCTCAATCTGTCAGCACTCCAAGAGAATACAAACATGGACACTTGAACCAACAGCACATATTACTGAGAATCATACTGGACAGGAACACCACAGGCACGGTCTGGACAGATTCAGCCTGCTGCATTACCTTCAGCAGGTTGCTGAAATTTCTTCTCTGTTCTGCCTGTATAGACTATAAAGACATTGTTTTTGGGATTCTCATCACACTAATCCCCATCCTTAGAAGCCCTCTGAGAACAGATGGGGTTGATAAGACAGCAAGAATAAAATAATAAAAGCATAAATGATTGGGCTGCTCCTCTTTGCTAACTCTTATCAACTTTCACTAAGGAAAAGTGCATCCTATTGACTCGTGGCTCTGTGCCTGGGGAGTAAAAACAGAAAGAACCCCTAGGCTCCTGATGATCCAAGACACTGTTAAATGAAATCATGAAGACAGGCTGAGTTTAAGGCAATTATCAAGAGAAAGATTAGTCTTTGGCACAAGAACAGTGCTCAGAAAATACATGGTGGTGATGCATTGGAACAGACGGCCCTGTCCAACCTCAGGGAAGTGGTGGAGTTGCTATCTCTGGAAGTATTCAGGAGACATGGATGTAGCACTTCGAGATGGGTAAACCCATCTCTATCTCTAAACCCATCCACCCATGGGTGGACTTGGTAGTGTCAGGTAACATTTGGACCTCAATATCTTACAGTTCTTTCTCAATCTAGATGATTCTAAGATTTCAGCTTTACTCACCCTGTCACATTCTGGCAGTTTCTCTGTCTTGCAATATTCAAAACTGATTCTAGAGCATCATTACAACTGATTTCCTGCACTGATCTAAAACAGCAGATAAGGACAGACCTAGAAATACTCTTCTAAAGAAGATAAAAAACGAGATAATGGCCCCATTGCATTTAACTGACTAACACCAGCTAAAGCCTAGCAACACAGGAGGCAGAAGCAGCAAAGAAGAAAAACACTGATACTTGATCCCTCAAATAAGGGATGGAAATAAGCTTCAGTCAACAAGTGGCTTCTGCAGTAGCTTTGGAGCAGGCTGACATTAAAAGCAAGTCCTAAGTACCACCACTTCCCCAGCAGACCTCTCACTTGCAAAGCAATGCAGCCAAGCTATGCAGCTCTCTTGCCCGTAGCCGGCTACTGCAATCAACAAGTTTCCATTTCTAGTGCTGGCTTATGATCAGGCCAGAATGAAAGCAGGATGTATTCCCCCTGCTGCTGAATGTTTTGTCTGCCTGTTCCTTAACCTCACTGATGTAAACTCAGTACTCCCCCGCCTTCTCCCACCCCCTCCAGTGTTTTATTTCTGTTTCAGCTTAATGGCTAGCTTGGATGCGTGTGTTTGTTTTTACTTTGATTTATTGCCAAGCTGCGTCTGAAAATGTAGAGGAGTGATGGAAATGTTTAAAAACATATTAAATGCTATTAAAACTCACTGCTTTTGCATGTCACATGGGTTGTTTCCTCTTCTGAAACAAAGCTAATGTTCTTCAGATACTGTTCTCCTTCCTTCTGCATCCCACCTCTCCTTCCACCATGCCTTTAATATAGGTGGTGTTTCTCAGTGGGATGCTTGAGCTTGCCTAATAAGAAAAGGGGGGAAAAAACGAAAAAACAAGAAGCCCTAAAGCATTTCAAATTCTTTCCATTTTCTTGTAGAATACATTAGTATCCAAGATGGGTTTGCATTTGAATATGCTTTAAATACACACTGAAGTCTTTCCCTGCCTTGTAGCTACTTGCACCGGATGATACTGGTTTTGTATTTGGTGTCTGCTGGCATCCCTGGTCAACTTGGAGGCTGTGAAGCTACAGAATGGACTTCTGAAGATGAGGACAGTCCTCTTCAGACTTCAGTTAGTCACAGCATGGGAACTGAGTCACTGGAGCTGTGTCAGACACACAGACTGCATGTCTTCTGGGATAAAACCCCAACGTCCCAACTGTGACCGCATGCCATTTGCAAAAGACAAATGTGAGCCATTTAAGAAAATAGCCATCCATTACATGAAGGTTTCTTCCAATTTTGGGAGCAGTGTTTTTCATTTCTTCCCTGTACAGCTAAAAACTCAAGCCAAACTTGTTGCCACAAGACAAAGCAATTACAAGAGACCGGTGACCAGTGGTCCCCTTTCTGCTGACTGTGGCTCTAACTATAGCACTATTCCTTCTCATTTGTTATGCATCAGTTTTAGGGATGCAAACTAGTGACAGAATCAAACTAAACTTCTTGTATAAGTAATGAACAGAGGAAGTCTGCTCAGAACAAGTAACCCCATAGAAATCTAACAAAACCAATTACTGTTAATTAATCCTTTGTAAGAACACTAAGAGCTAGAGGGCTACGGTATACTCCACTGATTTGTTTTTGTTTTATATCAGTGTAGGGGAAGACAGACTAGGGCTGAAGGAAAAGCTGAATCTAAGGTAGAATGACAGAGCTGCAGTTATGGCTGAAGTGCACATATGACAAAGTGCAGCCAAAGAAACAAAACTTCCTATACTTTCTGTACAAAAAACAGTATTAGGTCCAATGCTGCGACGCACACTCAAAGTCAGCAACAAAGATCTCACCACTGTAGCTTTCCCTTCGTAGCACCAGATTTATACAAAGCAGAAAACACTCCCAAAATACACACTTCACTGTGTACATAGTGCAGCTACTGGAGAGAAGATGGAAGAGCAAGCCATTTCAGAGTCATTAGTCATGCAATGCAATGACAGTGATTAAACACTACAGAAGTGAAAGTGCACCAAAAGAGGGCCCCAGACTTGAAAAGGCTCCTAAAGCTAAACAGACCTTGCAAGGATCCC
This sequence comes from Bambusicola thoracicus, assembly GCA_002909625.1. NCBI lineage: Eukaryota > Metazoa > Chordata > Aves > Galliformes > Phasianidae > Bambusicola > Bambusicola thoracicus. The sequence goes on from PPHD01015925.1 coordinate 13,795, forward strand.
TCCTGTTCATTTTTCACCCCAAATGGAGAACAAAAGAAACAACAACAACAAAATCAACAAAAACCCAACACTGTTAGAATACACCTAGGCCAATTTCCAAGAAGTGCACTTTGAGTAAATAATTGGCTGTGAACTCATTAGGGTGCTGAGGAACAACAGTGATTGTTTGGTTCTTGTTGCATTAAGTACTCAGCAGCAGGTGTGAACAGCATGTTATTTACTAAATAGTTGTGTATACAGCATGTTATTTACTAAATAGTTGTGTATACAGCATAGACAGATATCTGCAACAAACAGAAGTGGTGAGTCCTGCAAGAGACTGACTGGTATCTCAAAGTCCTGGCTCTCTATTAATCCTTTACTGGGTGTCATTGTTGGTACTAAATACTGCTTTGTTCTAAAGCAATTGAACTGAAGGTCTGTCCTCCAGGAATTGCAGCACAAGAGGTCTGGGTTTGAGAAGCTGGCAAAGGAGGAAAAAAGGCACTCTCATTTTGTATGGGCATGTTAAATGCCACCTGAGTAAGAGCAGGCAGCATTAGGAATGTACTGGCAGGAGGTTTCTGGAACTAACCCACATAGGGCTCTCTAACTGTCAGCAACACATTCAGGGCTATAAGCTATCCCTACATATTCTCCCATCCACAACTGCAAGCATCAAAGTACTGGTTTAAGGTAGGTTTGGAGCCAGCTATTCTAAGCACATTAGAAAAGAGATAATTTCTATATCCATTAAGTCTGAAAATACTTCACACGCTTCCTTAGACTGGTGTACTGGGTCTAAATGTAGACTCATCTTGCCTAAAAGGAAGCACAGGGCTTACTTGTCTACATTTAAAGTGTAAAGTTACAGGAATGGAGAGAAAAGGAGCTACAGATAAAATAATGCAAGAGAATTATCACCCAGTGACCACGCAAATGTAATCAGATAATAGCAGCAGATGAATATGGCCCAGTAATAAATTCCAGGAGCCCAGAAAAGAACTTCCCACAAAAAGGGAAGCAGGCACATCCAGTTGGATGTGAAAATACAAAGCAGGTCACCTGGCCATTGTCACAAGGTCACCTGGTCTCCTCCAGGCCTTGGTAGTGCTATTTCACTACCTTCTTACCTTTTTACTACTACTCTTGCCTGCTTTAAGGATATGTATTGTTAGTGACAAGCACCTATTGTCTTTGAAGATCAGCATTTTCCCAGTGCACTGCCTAGTCCATAGAAGTGCAATGCTCTCCTCCTCAGCAAAATCCCCAAGCCTAAGGGCCCCTTTCCTAATGCATACAGCCATGTGCTATAGAACAAGAATACCTAGAGAAGTTCTTGCACAAGGTCACAGAAAACCACAGAACTGTTAAGGTTGGAAAAGACCAAGCACTTCCATATCAACTTCACGGCTTAAAGCATGGTTGCTGAAACCAAGCTGGGAGTGCAGATTGTAAAACACGTGGAAGCAGGGACTCAGTGCAACAATAGGACTATGGAACAGCAGTAACAAGTAAATGGAAAGTAACAGAAAAGCACACTTTGACAACTGTGCCTTTTAGGCCACTACATGATACAGCTTGAATGCAGATCAAGTGCTGTTCCTCTGTTGTTAGGGCAGTGGCTGCTGAGCAGCTGTAGGTGTTTTTCCACAACAATTTAGAGTAGTAACCAAACTCCTTGGAACAAATTCTTCACCTATTCCACTCCTTTTCACAGAGAAATACTGTACAGATGCACTTTGCCATACCCTCCCAAGCCCAAACACGCAAATGCTACGACTCATGAACCAAATCCAAAAGCTGAAACCTTCCTCAGATCCTCACTCTGAAATAATGCATTCTCTAGTAGCCTCGGCTATGCACAAAGGTACTTCTAATTCTTCAGTGGCATTACATTTAAAGCTTACCCATAGGAAAAAAAACTACTAGGCATTAAATGGCTTTTATTATAAAAGACAAAGAGATAAAAGTATTAAGGCAGGAAATAGGGTTACAAGGAACAGTTTCTCAGCAGAGATGGTGAATAACCTTTGGAACACATCAAGGCACGGATCAGTCCCT
>PPHD01015926.1:0-15836 GCA_002909625.1 Bambusicola thoracicus
AAAAGAAAGAAAGGAAATTAATGTCTTCCCCAAAACTTGGTATTCTCCTTCTGTCAATTTCCATCAGCACCACAGAATCACATGGGCAGGAAGGGACCTCTGGAGATCCTCAAGTTCACCCCTCTGCTAAAGCAGATTCCCTGCATTACTAGTATGAGAGAGAGGCAATTCATTCTCAGAGTTTACCATGCCACACTGGCATACTGACAGTACTCCCCAGGAATTATTCTGTTTTAAACAGGAAGAGGGACACGTTCCAATGGCACTATTCCAATAAGTAATAAGAACAAGGTAGAGTGCAAGAAAAACAGACAAACTAGGTCCTTAGTTACAGTACAGATTACATACGTAATTCTTTCATAGTTCTAACCCTTCCTCTTTGTTTCTCCTCAAAAATTCTTAAATGTTAAGAACTTACCCTGTTAAGTTCTACTGTGCACAAGAAATTCAGAAAATGCATTTAACACGTATTGTTCACACACATCTGACGGTAAGTTCTAAATCCATTTACCTGTAGTTGTCATCCTCTGAATCTGAAGCAGAAAATTCACTGCTACCATTATTTTCCTCCGTCATACCAACAGCACTAAGTTCTGCTATAATTTTCTTTACATCTGTACCAAACACCTTCTCATACAGCAACTCATAAAGAAGAGCTGGAGAAGGGGACAAGAAAGTGGTAGAACAAGATCAGTTATGAGGTAAATGAAATTTTACACCACCATTACAGAGGAGTTTGGAGTCACTACAATGAAAACAAGCATTCTGAAGCATTAACTGAAACAGTGAAGTTGTTACAAGTCAAAACAGCTGCAGCTACTATAGTTTAACATGTATGCATTAAGCTACTAGCAATCAGATCTCCTGACAGGCAAACTGGGCCTTAGTCTTGCAACTCTGTATACGTGCAGTAATTTCACAAAGAATAAGGATCCCTGTATGGGACGCCAAGGGACCCCATCAAAGCTGGCTGGAACCTCTGGGCTTTACTCCACTCTGGTAAGAAAATCAATAACTCATGTAGACAGTTAGTTTTTGCACAGGCAACTCCCGTGATTTCTGCAGAAGTTACACGTGTAAGGATAATTTTTAAATGAACAACTAGTTCACTAACATCACCCGAAATACAAAATCAAAACCCAAATGGTGACCAAAGTCAATTCAGTAGATTATAAATCAGTACACCAACATTTTCTGTTCACGTTACAGCACCCAGGTAAAGAGAGGCAGGTAAGCCTTCCCCTCTGGGTAGTCGTGCCTCAAGAATCAAGGCACAGAAAGAATCATACAATCACTGACAATCCAAATGGAAAATTAAGCTCCAACAGAATGACAATAAACATTCAGATAGAGCCTTTTCTCTTTAACTGAAACCTGGATTATCATTTGCAGTAAAAACATGTGCTTTTAGTTAACCAACACAATACTTACACTGGCACAGAGCAGCCCTTTCTGAATACTCTATGGGATAAACAATATCATAGTGGTTTCCATTTGAGAAGCATAGCAATACCTACAAAACAAAAAACCCACGTATTTTAGGTTTTGCCTCTTACTCAATTCTTCGTATAAACAGTACCTTTAAACTCAAATCAACGCGTCTCATTATATCTCAGGATCCCAAAATAAAAATGAAATGATCCAAAAGTTGAGTGGATGTCTTTTAAACAACAAAAAAAAAAAGTTGGCTAAAAGTCAAAATATAAGGCCAACATAACTATGAGTCAGCATCAGCTGTAAATTGATTTTCACAGAATTTTAAGCTACTAAGATACACCACACACCACATACAGACCAGCTATTTAAAACGAGCTACATGTATTAACAGAATAGTTATTTTAAATAGGTACAGAAGAAATGGTTCAAATTGAATTATCTCAATATTTGTGTTGACTAATAAAACTCATATTACTTGCTGTTAAAGTAGCCTTCATTCAGATTTCACTATACACATACACACACACACACAATTAGTGTTATCTTAACCTTATCAGAGAAGCCATTTTCAGTCACATGTGAAGGAGAAGCATTTGGTTCCCGATATATTATGAAATCTTTCCTGAGGGAAGAAAAGAAAACTAAGATTACACGTAACAGCCAATAATAACAGGAATATTTGAGTTCAAAGAATATCTATAACCACAAAAAATATCTATTAGAAAAGAATACTGAAGATGAGCGGACCTTTCACTGGTCCAAAAAGGATTTGTGTAATATACTTGCTCTCTCAGGAGACATTTGGACAGAAAATACTTGTATTTGACTATTGCAGTATCAATCTTCCACTCCAAGTGAAATTTTTGTACCATACTCCATTTCCAGTGATGCACCACAGCCTTCTGTCACAGACATGGGAGCCTGTGGTGCACTCTAACAGTTCTTAGCTAATAACATCACAAAATATGTTTAACACTGATGCAGTTAATAATGACTTAAATAGCTAACTTCTTAATTCTAGCTATTTCTACTCCTCTCCCAGCACAAACATTTCAACTTCTTGCTCTTCTTTTTTCTCTTCTGAAGTAGCAGTAAAATCTTCATCATTTCCATCTTACCAATATTTTCCACATACACAGCAGTGACATAATTCCTTTTTGATTGATACATTATTAAAATGATTTATGGGCTGTTCTTAACACGTTTGCATATTCTTCCATTTGCCTTGCTTTGGGGTATAGCACGCGGTCCCAGTAGTCTACCTATAACCAGTAAATTGCGTGTTGGTGCACTGCTGGTGGATACTCATCATGAAGCACACCAGCCCAGCACACTTTCACAAAATGCGTTTAGAGAGCTCTATTTCTGTCAACTAAGTTTTGGTCCTAAGCAATGATTGTTTTCCAAGATGAAATAACTGCCTCATTACCCTTACAATAATAAAGAAGAATATACAAGAATATAAACGAGCTGCTGGGCTATGACAATATAACAAATGTAGAATTTACATCCTGCATTTAGAAATTAAATTCTATATTTAAAATTATTTCTACAGTCTATTTAACTAGAAACCATAAAACAAAGTGAAAATAAAGTAACAAAGGAAAATCACAACTGATACTGACTTGATACTTGCTCTCCTGCTATAAAGCAATCTCTGTCATGTCCCAAGGCTTAATTATTTTCTCTTTTATCCACAGTCCTCCCCTTGCTCAGTAACCCATCACTTTCTTCAACAACATCTTTACTCACAAAAACTTAAGTTTAATTAGTCTTTCAAAATGATTATGCATATTCACATGTACAGTTTTGGGATCAAAAAAAACCAACAAGCATGCCTTTCTACAACACCTGAAGAACAGCAATTCGGAGGGGAAAATATCCTAGCTCAGGGAGCCACCTGCCTCAGAGAAGCAATTAAAATTTAGAACATAACCAAAGCAGAACTGCGACAGCTCTGAGGAGTGGAAATGGAGCCAAACCTATTGATACTGCACTTTTACCCTATGCTTTACAAGTCTGAAACTCTCTCACTTCTCTACCTGGGTGGAACAGGAAACTTCTGCTTTCCTTCACTTCAATCTGCCAGCATGCAGGAAGACAAGAGACTGTTTCCCTCTACTTCCATCACCAGTTCTGCTTTCCCAGAGCTTCTAAGCTGCCTTTTCAACGGAAGCCAGGCTTCCCAAAACAAAGCATGGCAGTCACACACACAAAGCAAGCAGAGATAGGTTTTTGTGCAATTTCCTGCACTTAGCACTCACTTAAGTACCTGAAAGTAATATTTAACTAGTTTGTTTCCTCTCTCTTATCAACCATCTCATCAAGAGTCAAAGTACAAAACAGACATTAATTTACAGTTAGGATTCTGAAATAATGAATTCTCTAACTGGTTTACAAACAGCTGTAAGATGCTGTACATTGCTCACTTCCTTGCACAGAAATTACGAAGAAGTTATAGATATTCAGCATATTGTTTTATATAAGAAAAATATATGCTATTTTGTAAGTAAAGGTTAACATGTAAGATTATATTTACTTAAAACGCATCTGTAAAACTGTGTGTCACCAAGGGGAGCATTTGCCTAAACACAAATACTAAAACATTCAAGTTTAGCACAGGCTATGGTTGCCCTATTTTGTCTACACCAATAGAGTGGAAAAATGAAAATCTACAGAGAAATGAGAATAAAAGATGCCAAGGTAAAGTTGGAAGTCATACCCAGCTTCACAATGGGGGAGGTACCAGAACGGCTTTCTAACATACAGCCTACAATACTTGTTCCAGCAACCCACTCCAGAGCATCTGAATCAAAGCACCTAAGAAATGGGTGCAGATCACAGCTTAGTAACAGGGCTACTATCAAACCTTTCATTAGAAATAGGGGGAAATGGAGTTTTAGCAGAAAAGATGATATACAGAGTTAACAAAAATCCAAACAGCGTGACACTACAGACAATTACGTCACACAGATGACATGGATGACATTAATGCAAACTGTTATTCAAATTCCAGGTTAAATGTCATTTTGAGAGCTCACTTCTCAATTCCTATTTAATACCTTAACAGCTGCAGTTTTCCAAACGTATTTGTAATTTTCTGGAGAACTAAGATGTGACATACAATTCCATCTCTGGTATTCCAATGGATTAACTAACAAAGCAACTGAATTGACATCAATAAAAGATACTTAAGGGTTATCTTACTTGTACATAAGTGAAAGGGCACTTATTTCTACTTGTCCAACCCATTCCTATATTGGGGAAAAAAAGAAAGAAATAAGAAAATTAAGCTCAATCAAATACACAAATATCATATCTCTTCATGAGTAGATAAAGCAGGTAATTACTGTCAAATACAAATCTCTTGACAATGAGTCTGGAGTTCAACTAAGGCAATGTGATTGTATGCAAAGATCTTTTGAAATAACAGTTTTTCCAGTAATGTTCAGAGGCAGAAACCGGAGGCTTTTTTTTTTCCCAAAGTAGAAACTGATCTGTGCAAAACCTGAGAACTTAAACAATGGCATAATGTACCATTTGGTACAGCATATAGCCTCGTTATCTGAGTAACAATGCTATACGCTTAAAAATCCTTGGAAAAGCAAAGACAAAAGAATAGGTTAAACATCTATTTTGCTCCCTTCCTCGATATGTTTTGAAAGTTGAAGAAAAGAAAGAAGACTCATCTGATGAGCTGTTTTCTCTGGAGACGTTGCAGTTGCAGGAAAAAGAAAAAAGCATGCTTTTGTTTTGGCAGGGAATGCATGTCAATACACCTTGCAAAATCCACAAGGTTCTCTTGTTGTCTTCCTATATGTTGTACAAGATAGTTTTTTTTTCCTCACATTATACAAGCTCTTATCTTCCTAACTTCAGCAATTAAAATAATTATGCACCACATCAGCATCTTTGTAACAGTAACCTGTGGCTACTGCATGTCACATTCCATGTCAGCAGCTGTCTTTTCATCACCTCAATCTTCAGAGCCTTACTCGAGGCAGTTTTAAAGAAAAAGCTGGTCGTGCTGCCTTTTTTTTATTATTATTTTTTGGCATTTTTAGAGGCTTCAAGAATTTGGATACAATCCGGGGAAACAAAACATTAAAATGGAAACAAAAAAATCCCCCAAATATTTTGTATTTTACAAAAGAGTATACACGCATGTACATGGGCCACTCCTGAAAGTAATGCCTCCTATTCACTTCCACGGAAACTGTAAGAGTTACAAAGAGCACAATAGCGCTAATTGATAGAGCAAAATCTCAGGTGCAAAATTCTCCTTTTCAACACAACCCTTAGCTACACATTTTCACCAGTGATGAACAACAGCTGGCATTCTGCACTTGTAAAAATCTGCACCAGCGAAGGTGCCCCACTGTCACCACTGCTAAAACACAGCACCCACTGTCCCTCCGTGCTCACATCCACTGTTTGGTCTCCATAAACATTCAGCAAGCATTGATGAATGTCAACGGATGCCATCTTCCCTGCACGGAGGAACTCAACGACAACCCTTTGCTTCAGACTTCCACGTCAGACACCATTTTGTCAGACTGCCCCTCGGCTGCCATCTGTCACGCAACAACAGCATGGAATGGGATATCGGTGGGAAGGTTCAACCGCTACTGCTGTACCACCAGCACCCACCTCTGATGTCAGAGGCCAACATAACAAAATGAGAGGCACTACTTTCAGAGCAGCCCTCACATATTCAAAAAACACAAAATCCCTTCAACTCAGTCAAAAATATTTGCAACAAAACAATCCCAATTAACAATCAAGATAAGAACTACTTTCTATCATAAGCCAAGATTACCGTACCTGTGGATTTTCCAAACATTTTAAATATTCTTCAAATGGCCCCTCTATGAACTGTATTAAAAAAAAAAGAAAGTTGATTTTAGTAGCACAGCATATGGATTCCCCCACCCTATGGCCAACCGTACCAATGGCAACATACTACAAGAAACTTACAATTACCCAGCCCACGGAGCACTCAATCACATAAAATTATGCAGTGATAAAGGGGAAAACGAAAGTCAAACGTATGTGTCTGTGCTCTAGGAAACAGCCACGTGAACAGCTTCTGGAGATCTCACACAATGGAAACAAAAACAAACAAACAAGAAAGCCCAGCAGCCGAAGAATCCAGTAGAAAAGATGCTGTCAAATAGATGTTTATGGCATGCACAGCATCACAAACCAGAGTACATGTGAGCTTACTCAAGTATCTCGCTGTAAGAAACTGGCAGCAATCGGACAGAAATGGGGTTACATTCTCTGTAGCACCTGGACATTATGCAGGCAAATCAAGTGTTTGCCTTTTCTGTATCACTTCAAATAAAGTACTTATACTAGAAGTAAAAGAATGCTTAAAAAAAACCCAACAGACAACTCAGTAAGCAATAAGCTAAGAATATAATCCCTCAGCTGCACTTAACATGCACAGTGAGCAAAACTGCATTCATCAACACCACAGAGAGAGATGCTGCAGAAACAGAGATGCATTAACTTCCACCTTCCAGCCATGCTGGCCAACAGAGAAGCTGTATTTTAAAACTGCTACTGGGAGTCAATCTGCTTAATTTAGCTAAAATTTAGATCCATGGAGGCTAAAAATAAAGAAGTAGTCCCCATTGTGAACTTAAGATACAGGCAGAATAGCCTCTCTGCCCATACGTGTTAAGAAAGAAGGTAATAAGAAAAACAGAATGAAACTGTGATATTAAAAGCTCTGCTTTAGACATTTTGAACCAGACTTGCCAGTATGGTTCATAAAAACCATCAAGAAGCCTGGCTAAAAGTTTTAATTTAGCTGAAGCAAGCAGGTACGAAGTAAAAGATCTGTGAAACAGCAGCATAGACAGTAGTTGCTAGGTGTGCTGAAATAAAATAACCTAAAGATAACACATAAAGGAAGAAAGGAAGAGCACCAGAAGTTCTGATAGAAAACAGAAGAGGTTAAAAAACAAGCAAACAAAAAACCAAATGAAGAAAAGACAGGAGCAACCAATGATAGACTTTAAGAGAAGATGAGGGTGAGATGGAAGATTGATTACAGCCACCTGAAACTTTGGTTATAGCAGGACTAATTGCAATAGAGGCAGAAACTGAAGCTGAAATGATTACAACAGGCAGTGAGAAACTTCACTGAGTAGCACCAATATGTGACAGCAGCACTTAACTACTAAGGCAGAAAATGAGGGAAGAGTCAAACACGGGGAAAGAGGAATATATTTTTAAGAGAAAAATGAACAATAACACCATTTCATAGACAGAAAACATGAAGTATAATAAGAGACATGGGAAGCAAAGGATATCAGCAAAGCTGTAGTGAGGTATCTGAGAGAACAGGAACACCAGGAAACAAGAACGGACAAAAAATACCTCAACCTTGTACATGAAACACTTATTTTGAAAAGCACATTTATTTATTTTTCCCCCAAAGAAGCTTTTCAGAAGAACCACTGAAGTGGCCAGGGGAGATCACATCATTTGAGTCAAGTCAGAGGAAAAAACCCAAAACAGTCAGATCTTACACACAGGGAGACTCAAAGGTGGGAGGAGAAAGACAAGAACAGCAAAAGCAGCTAGGGTTGAAAATGAAGTTACTCAACTGAGATGACAGAATTGGGGAGGAGAAACAACGTGCATTTCCAATCAAGGATTGCATTCTGAAAAACTTCACAATACCCCATGGAAAGAAGCTTAAGGAAGCAGTCTTGGAACGAAAGGCTCAAAGAATCAGCGGTAGTGGGAGAAAAAAGAAAAAAATAGGAAGAAGGATCTAAGAGTTGCAAAGTCATGAGAGGGACTGGACATGAACAAATCCTATCGTCCTGGCAAACACAGACAGGTGAGTCGGTACTGAATCCTCTTGGAGAGATTCACTCTGATTTGCTTAAGTCTTTCCTGACAATTTCCACATCACTAACAGGGATCATCTACATTTGAGTACAGGGCGTTTTGTCAGAAGTCACATACATTCACACTGCATATATTCACACTGATCTCCTTTTCCTCGCTGAGCCGAGGTCTATCGAAGATGGCCTTTTTAATGGTGTCTGGGTAATTTTTAACAGTCAAAAAGAGATGCAAGTAATAATCCCCTAATAAGAAACACTCACATATACTTCTACTATGGCTATCCTGGAAATTAGTTAGATAGTGTTGCCCTAAAACACTAAAAGCATCATTATTTATTACTGTTCTTTTAAGAGGAACTAAAAATAGATTTTACAATTGTAACACTGATGACAGTGGCCAAATATAAACCAAAATCTAAATGCTATTTTATATCCATGGCTGATGGAGAATTTTGTTACAGGTGTTTAGGAAAGGGGTGGGGGAATCACTGTGGCAACATACAGTAAATTGCAGACTTTGAAACAAAATCCACTAACCTCATCAGACAAATGGCTCACGTGTGGTAAAAGCAATTAATTAGCACAGTAAGAATATTTTGCGGTTTTTATTAAGTCAGACATCATTCTAAAATAAAATTCAGATTTCAACAGTCTGCTGCAGGCTGCAGAGTTTAAAAAGCTTTATTTTGTTTTGTTTCTTTATATGAACACTGAGGTTTCCACTCTCTCCCACTCACACCTGCCCAGCCAAAGCAGTACACAGCTCCTTCTCCAGGCTTCTGAAAATGAGTTACTACCACATACATGTCAGTTAAGCAGAGGGCACTCATTCTGAAAAGCACTGACTAGTATACAGCTACAGTCAATACTCTCAAATAATGTAGTTCAGAAAAAAGAATAAAGGCAGATTTTCACTAAACGCTCACAAATCAAAGAGAAATACTTACTGCTTCAAACTTCTCCCTATGTTTCCGAAGATAGTCTACACAAGCCATCCTAACATCAATGTGCCGAGACTGAGAGTGTAACACCTGCCAAAGGGAGAAATCAGAACAAGTGGGACCAGTGCTTCTGATTTGTGATAACTGTTCACAAATAATGAGTGACCGTATTCTAAATACAGGCTTAGAGATATTCTGGCTTTAGTTTTAAGAATATTTCAAATGTTTAGATATTCAGTAACAACGTGTTTAACCTCAACTACATATCCAAAATTAAGTAACTGCGGTATTCATGTATTCATTAAATTGAAATGCTCAATTCTGCGTGGACTCATTAAGTGCAAGGAGTAGCATTTGTTGTCATTTTTCAACTGAAGCAATGAATTCATTAGTAAAACCCAGCTACAGCAGGCATGGATGAAGAAATCGGCTACCAACAATCGTTCTTTAGGAAATCCAACAAAAAGTAACACATCTCAGGGTCACTTCTCCTTAAGAGGTTTAGTTCTGCCGCCCAAGCATCGATTTGGAAGGCAGGAATTCACATCCCAATGACACCTACGCTCTATCTCCTCTTCAGATCTCTACTGGAGAAATATTACTTTCATTGTAGATTCAGAGTTCTATCTAACATAATTTTGCCTCCACTACAATGCAAGTAAGTTGTAGTTGATTTACGCTGTCGTCTCTCTTGCAATCCATACACTCTTAAGACACTTCCAAATTCATATCTGCTCAACTACTTTGCTTGAAGACTAAAGACACTGGGCCAAAACTGGGAATAAACATCATTATTAACTCTGAATTAGAGATCTCCCATTTACCAAAACAAGAATCAAATGTTAAAAATTTAATCAGAAGTTTAAAAAAAAACAAGAATCAATAATAATTTTTTTTTAACTGTGTATAATTAGCACGGGCATTTATGCTTCTCTCCCAGAGCGAAGCACCACAGCTCCCACTGCTGTTTGTTTGTATTTAAGACAAGATGACGCTGTCACTTTTTACTTTAACAGAAACATGAAACGGGGGGGAAGGGAACGCAACAGGAAGAAGCAAAGCTAAATTACTCACAGGGCTTTTAAGCTCCTTCCACTCAGTTCATTTTCCTGCAGTCCCAATACAAGGCAGCTGCACCCAAATGCTGCAATCTGACAAACACTCCGTGGCAGCAGTAAGAGGTCAAAGCTTACAGAGTAACACGTGCCGTGCACACGCTGAACTTCTCTCCCCCCACCAAGGCGGTGGTATTTTATTTCCATTGGCACATAACCTGTGTTTGTCTGCATTTTAGAAAACGCACGTTCACGAGCAATAGCGTTCTTTAAGCAACCGGTTACCTGCTCGGCCACAGCCCTGAAGAGACACGATCCATCCTTGGCAACTTTCTTCCTGTACAAGCCCTGAGATCGCAAGTAGCAGTCCATGGACGCGGCCGCGGGAGCGTCCGTGCCGCCGGCGCAGCGGCTCTGCTCGCCGCCGCCGGGCTTACCCGCCGCCTCCATGTTCAGTGGTGCGCGCCGCGGGGACAGCCTACGCCCCTCCTAGCCCCACATGGCAGCCCGAGCGCCGCGGAAGGGCAGCAGCAGCCGGCACCCGAAGGAGCGGCGGCGAGAGGAAGCGCAGCCGCCGGCCCCGCGTTAGCAACCCGCATGTGGGAGCCGCGGAGAGAAACGGGAAAGTTTCACAGCGGGGGCGGGCCGCGTGCCGCGGGCACGGCGCGGCGCCGGGAGCCCGGTCCGGCTTCTCCCGGCGCGGCGATTCCGGGCGGTCCCGCGGATCCGGAGCGCAGCCGGCCTGCGGGGAGGAAAACAAAAGAGAAACGACATGTGCGAGGAGAGAAGGCGGACGAGGGGGGGCGGGCGGGAGCGCAGCCCGGAGTTTATTTTCACTTTCAGCCCGGGCGCTGCCGGGAGCGGTAGTCTCGGAGGAGGAGCGGGCGCAGCACGGCCCGCACCCCGCCGCCGCTCGCTGGGGCTCAGGCGGCACCCGGCTGCCTCCGCTCCGCTCCCACCCGCGGGTATGTTTTTTGCCAGCAGAGGACGGGCAGATAAGAGTTGGAAATCCAGCCACGGGAGAGAAAGGAAATCAAACTGGCAGAGTTAAAAACAAAAAAAGACCAAAAAACAACACACACCGTCATTAAAGAGGGAAAAGCTACTTCTCATCGATACTTTCAGCACACTCACACCACGCTTCTGTGTGTTACTGTTAACAGTAAGCTGCTAATGCTTATTACATTCACAGGACTACATTTTGCTCAGCCCTGCAAACGGGCTTTGGTGCACAACATCTGACACAAAAAGAAGCTTCCCAAACGTGTGAAGATCCTTTCTTTTTCACGCTGGTTGTGTCACTTCCCTTGAGGGAAAGCTTGGCATTAGGACCAAGTGTGAGCCATTTCCCTTTAGCTTAAATGATCCGACTTGGATGCAAAAAGCGGTGTATACGGAAGCGATGAACACTCTGGTTGTTACCTTCAGCCAACAGGAGTAGGGCCAGAGAGGGCCACGACTGAGAACTGAGTACAGAATAAATGACTGGATTAACAGAAACTACGAGCCAGGCTGAGTCAGGAGAAAGCTCTGCAGCAGCTCCATATAAGCAGCATCCAAGTTCCTTACTGGCAAAACTGGGCTTCTGTGAGGAGGAGGAGTTACAAAAGAAATCTCCGTAGAGGAGGAGAATAGAAACTGCAAGTAGTGTAAGTACAGCCCTAATACACCTGCAGGACACAAAGCCATCCAGAGAGAAGACCTAGGCAGGCTAAAGCAGCAAGCCCACGCAAACTTCATAAAGTTCAACAAAGCCAAGTGCAAGGTCTCACACCTGGGTGGAAGCAACCCCACTGCCAATACAAGCTGGAGGACAAAAGGACTGAGCAAAGCCCTGCTGAAAAGGATTTGGGGGTACTGGCGGATGGCAAGCTGGACATGAGCCAGTAACGTGCCATACAGCCCAGAAAGCCAACCGTGTTCTGGGCTGCATCAAAAGCAGCACGGCCAGCAGGTTGGGGGAGGTGATCCTGCCCCTCTGCTCTGGTGAGACCACACCACTGCATCCAGATATGGAGTCCTCAGCACAGGAGAGACACAGATCTGTTGGAGCACCTCCAGAGGAGGGCCACAGAAATGATCCAAGAGATGGAACACCTTCCCCACAATGACACGCTGAGAGAGTTGGGGCTGTTCAGCCTTGAGAAGAGAAGGATCCAGGGAGACCTGAGAGCAGCCATTCAATATCTAAATAGGGGCTATAAGAAAGAAGAGGACAGACTATTTCGGAAGTTCTGTGGTGATAGGACCAGGGGAAATGGTTTCCAATTAAAAGAGGGGAGATTTAGATTGAACTTAAGGAAGAGGTTTTTTACAATAAGGGTAGTGAAACACTGGAACAGGTTGCCCAGAAGAGATGGTGAATGCCCCATCCCTGGAGACGTTCAAGGTCAGGCTGCACAGGTCTCTGAGCAACCTGATCTGGCCATGTACGTCCCCATTCATTGCTGGAGAGTTGGACCAGATGACCTTTAAAGGTCCCTTCCAACTCAAACAATTAGATGATTCTACGAGCTGTTAGACAGCCTAAGGACATGAGGGCTGAGATGGGGAGTGTGAGGTCTATGTGCTGCGGGGAGCCCTAATGCCTTGCCACAAGGTGGGAAAGGCCACCTCACAGAAGCAGGCAGCCAACAGCCACTATCACTGGCTCCACTGTTGCGTCCACTTCACAAACTAAAACTAGCAGGCTCCTGCATGCTAATTTGTTCTTACAAGGAGTCAAGTGATTTAGCAAGATGCTTCTGAGGCCAAGCAGGCTAGTGTCTGGTTACAGAGTTTATGAAGACTATTTAATTTTTCCTCATTCTATTTGTCACACACAGCATCAGAACTATGTACTAACATGTTCACAAGTTTGTCTTCTCTAGTATTCGAGCTCCTGACATAGTGACTGTCAGGGCCCACCAGGGGAACAGCAGATGCCCTGCACCGTGCCTGTAAACACGAGGCCACCCCCTATGTGACAGAACAGAACGTGGCTTTGATAAGAAAATGCAGGGGGAAAAAAAAGGACAGAACTCACATCATGTAGTGGTTAATGGCCAAGAAGCCTGCTCTCCTCGCGACTGATTACTCAGGGACAGCAGCAGCACTGACCCATAGGCTTCCCCCCCCCCCATGTACTGCTATAAAAGGATTCTGCTTCTAGAAAGGCAAGGCTCCCACTGAGGGACAGCAATTTGTAAGGCATGAGGAGAAACACACCCACCGAAAGCTAAGGTCCCCCAGCATTTAAGTAAACGCTTCATCAAGGATGGACCAACTACAGCTCGTTTGGCGCTAAAGAGATCATAATTACCGAGTAATGGCACTAACGCATCCAACCCGCGCCTGTACGGCAGCCCAGCGCTCGCTTCCTCCCTGCACCCCCCAGCGCCCACACAAGAATCAGCTCAGGAAGCTGACTCAAGCTACAGAACTTTATTTTTTGAACCAGGCCGGGTTTCGTGACTCGGTTCCCCGCTGGCACACCCCCACCCTGCGCTGGGGCCCTGCTCGGACCGCTCTCCGCGCCGCCACCGTGAGGCGAGGCCCGCTCGCTCCCGCGTCGGCCCGGGGCCGGCCTCCCTTCCCGCCGCACGCTCCCCGCGCGCCGCCGAAAGGCACCGACGCGGCCCCTCAGCCCGCAGCCTTCCCGCCCTGAGACGCGCCCAACACGCGGCCGGCCTCGGGACCCGCGGCCTGCCCCCGCTGCCCGGCGCTTACCGGTGAAGCGGCGGTCGCGCCGCCCCCTCCTCTGCCTCCTTCCCTCCCCCGGGCAGCGGCTGAGAAGCGGTGGTGCCGCCCCCTCCTGGCCCCGCGGCGGCGGAGCGAGCGCTTCAATCTCCCGCGGCGGCTGCGTCGCTGCCCGATGATGCACCCGCTGCCAGCCCCGCGCCGACCTCACCCTCTCGCCTCCACCGCTTCTCATCACTCCTCGCCGCACGCGCGCGCCCGCCCACCCCTCTCTCTCCTTCCCTCACCCCCCCCCGCAGCGCCGTTGGTTTGTCCCATCGGCCGCACCTGCGCGAGTGCCTGCGGCTCGCACCATTGGCCGCGTAGGGGAAAGAGGAGGCGGCCGGCGAGAAAGCCTCTGAGGCACCGCGTGGGGGAGCCGCGTTTGCGCTACTGGGCTCCTCCACTGGGCGGCTCTGGGGAGCCACGCTGCGCTGAGGAGAGCGGCGCTCCCCTGCGAGGTACGCGGTGGTACGGCCCAGCGCTGCCCGCGCGCGGCGCGCCCCGCCTCAGCTCCCCTCGTGGCTGAGGGCGCCCCGCGCTGTTGAGGTGCGAGCTGGCCGGAGGGTCCGAGCTGCGCTAAGATCTCGGGGTGAGAGGGGCTCCTGTTGGTGCAGCCCACGCCCCGCGGCCCTGTGTGTGACTTTGGCTTCCTCCTGGTTTAGCACAACCCTCCTGCTTCGGCTGTGACGTCTTTTGAAGCAGTTCCCGCTCTTCTGTCAGAACTCGCTGCCCTACAAATGGTTGTGGGATGCGGTAGGGAATGTTTTAAAGAGATTTTTCTGGCAGGTAATGGTTGTTTGTTTTCCTGTGGGTTAACAGCCCGGGATAACAGGTGCAGGGCAGGAAGCATTGTTGGACAGGGAGGAGGGAAACAGACATTTAGGTGACATCAAGCAAACAAACAGAAAAGACCAAATGAATACAGAAAGCTGTCTGGCATAAATACTGATGATGGTGATGAAGCCTGGTGCCTAAGGATGCAATACAAAAATAAAGTGTGACCTGGTTATAAAAAAAAAACAACCTTACTGAGTTGCTTCTTGGCTAAGCAGTCAATTGTGAGGTTTATTTTTCCTCATCTGAAGGTGCAAATCAGTAATCCCTTTGTGTGTTAAAGAAGTTGGCAGACGAGCAGTGCTTTGAAGACAGTAGGCTAAAAAGCCAGCCCAGGTTAAGCTGGCTGTTACTGCCTGGACTCAGGTAGTAACCAGCTCAGTACCTGTTGAAGCTGGTAGTGCCTCTGTGCTTTTGTGTTGGCATGCAGGTTCCTACGGAGGGACAGAGAAACACAGTGAGAGCAATGCTCTGGCTGACAGCTAACCCTCCCTCACACCCAGCCCTCTGATATTTTGCTGTGGGATAAAGTCTTCAGGCTGTGTTGTTGTGTGCTTAACACACAAACAGCAACACAGAAGAGGGTGGAAAGAAAAATATGAAGAGATGATGACAGGTTTTGTGTCTGGTGAAGTGCCTTCTGGCTGAGAGGCCAAAAACGTGAGATTAGAATTGTCCCAAACCCACTGTACCGATCCTGAATGGGTAAGGAACTGGCTGGAGGGCCGGGCTCAGAGAGTGGTGGTGAATGGAGTTAAATCCAGCTGGCGACCGGTCATGAGTGGTGTTCCCCAGGGGTCGGTGCTGGGGCCTGTCCTCTTCAATATCTTTATTGATGACCTGGATGAGGGCATTGAGTGCACCCTCAGTAAGTTTGCAGATGACACCAAATTGGCTGGGAGTGTGGATCTGCCTGGGGGTAGCGAGGCCCTGCAGAGGGATCTGGACAGGCTGGAGAGCTGGGCTGAAGCCAGTGGGAT
>PPHD01015927.1:4381-15836 GCA_002909625.1 Bambusicola thoracicus
AAAAAAAAAAAAAATTCATGATTGCTAAAATATATATTCATTAACAAAAATAAGTTCTCCTTTCAACTTCTCCTACTGAAGTAGCACTGCAGGCTTTTAAGCTTTCAAGCACCCCTAAACAACATCTTTGCTAAGAATGTCTAGTTAACATCAGTAAAGAGATTGGAGAGGAAATCTGTCTTCACTGCAGATAGAATGGGAAGTGTTTGACGTCATTAAGGCCTGGCAAAACTTCTCCCAGGAGTAACATCTCACTGCTTGTTAAAACCCATGGGTAAAAGTTGAGATGCTCAAAGGTTCAGTGACAGGACACTGTGATAATGCTGTGAGGAAGTGTCCTTTCTTCAGGAGAGTGGAACTTTTCTCATGGGCAAATGCATGGAAAGATCACTTCCCAGCGCCCACTGAGTTGGCTGAGTAGATCAGGAGGAGACATGACAAACAAAGGACTTCTTTCTAAGAAAGAATTTGCCAATGAAACGCAGTATAACTTCAATCAGATTGAATCTAAATTCAGCCTAAATTCTTCCAGATCTAGGTCCACATGGTACATAAGCTCCAAACAGGCCTAATCCTGTCCTCAGGAGGCATTCAGTACACACAGTTTGAGTTCTGACTGCTCCAAATCTAGAAGGCAACATAACAGTTTTTCAAGGATCCACATACATATGTGAAGTCATGGCCTCAAGTTTAGATGGGATAGCCAGAGTGTGTCTACAGTATCACAGTGTGTCTGTATAGTTGCAATATTAGCAAAGTACTCTATGGTTCATCTCAGCATAGCTGCAAAGGAAGCCCTACTATCAGTGTGGTGTGACTGGGGAGCTATTACAGTCCTGACCCTGTCTTGCTAATGAGGAATGCAAGTCTGCATCGCAGCACAGCACTCAAGGCTCAATTCAGGTCAATATTCAAAACATCTTCACTCGCAAGCTTTACAATTGGTCTCATATCCTTACCAAGAAGTGCTGCTGTTCTAGTCTGGTCTAAACCTGGAGAACATCTCTAGAGATTCTCTCTTCTCACCTCTCTAGTTATAAGGACAAGATTATATGGGATGTATAAATTTGGTGTAAATACATAAAAATATATATAAGACAGAAAACACGGGAAAGCTGCATTTCTGACATGCTGACCTGAAACTAAGAGCCAATTTTTTCATGTAGGGTTTCCAAATAAAATGCTTAATTAAAAATGGAACAAATAATGTTCTTCATTTGCATGTTTTCAGTTTTAACCCTTGTCCTTTTAGAATTTCTTTTTCTGGAGTGAAAATGCCACTCTGAAACAAGAGATTGGAACAAGGAAAACATTCATATTGACACTGTCTGAACACAATGTTCTGTTGGTTCTGAAATTTCCCTTCTGTCTCTTTTCTAAACTAAATTATTCATTAAATTAAAAGTGAGTTTATAAATTATTTCTTCTCAAGCTTCTGTCTATCTATCTATCTATCTATTTATTTATTTATTTTCTGTAAGGAATTTACTACTCTCTGTATATACACATATCTGACTATGTATGTGTGTCTGTGTATGGACTGTGATTAATTTCTCAGTTGTGCAGAAAGATTCACAGGGAGATTGAGGTATAAGAGGCTGTTCATGAGGCGGTAGTGTAGGCTCATAATAACTTATATCTTCCCAGCTACAAGGACATCTACACTCAAGCAAGGAGAAGGCATTTCAGACATCCTGCTGCTGGCTGTTGCCAGACTCTTGCTCCCTGGAGAGACAGTGCAAGTGCCTGAATATGGCCCTCAATCCATTTTGCAATCACTGCATCCTGCTTGTCCCAGATGGCACAGGGGAATAGCTGTTTCTCTTCTGACTCAACCAAGCCTATGCAAGCTACACATTTTCCACTCCCCCGCTACTGAAAATCAAGCAATCCTTTAGGGCTTTGCTGACTGGATCTGACATTTCCCAGGTGCAGATTAACACCCTCTTGGGGCCTGAGCACCATGAAAATCAACTCATCGCTTGTGCATCACTTCCTATCAAAGCTCCCAGAAACAAGAAGCCCCAGCACCTGCCAGTGCCTGCTGGCATGGTTTACAAGGTGTTTGCCTAGGCATGGGAGGGATAAATGGGAGAACAGTAGTGTGCCATTCATAGTGTGAAGTCTTCAGGAATGGTGTTGGTTTGGGGCATTCCTACTTCCCCCGTCATTCCTTTAGGATGTGGACTGATGATGCATAGGCTTTGGAAGTGGAATCATCTTAAGGTATCTCTTCCTCTTGCTGGCTGTCCCTGCCTGGTCCCATCCTCTTAGCTGGGCTGACTCAAGGGTGTATGGTCCAAAGGGATCTACATCCAAAATGTGTGCCTTTTCCTGTAGAACTTCTGTGTCTTTTTCTGAAATCAGAAAAGAGCAAACCTCATGTTTTGTCCATCTTGTGGGCCTTACAGTTTGTATAAGCAAAACTCCAAGATAGGAAAGTGTGGCTAGGAAAGCTTGACTAAACTTCCATGAGGGCTTGTTAAGCACTATAAGTTGGGAAGAAGCAGATAGGAATTATCCCTGTTAACAACACTTCTGTTCTATAATGAGCCCATCATGCTCCAGTTGTGCTTCATCCAACATCACTTCATCTAGATGAAATATGAAGCTGAGGTGGCTTCAGGGAACCAGGGCTGTATGAATGTAAGCGCTCACAGATCTGCCTGGCACACTGAGTGTGAATCTCTTTCACCTCTAAATGCAAAGGATAACGTTCTCCCATGACTGGAACAGTGGACCAAAACACAGGGGACTGGTTTCTGCCCCCAGTCGTATCGCACACATAGAGCATGAGCGAAGAACCACAAATTCACCAGAATCTCCCTTTCCCCATTTCATAACAGGTTAAACACAATGCCCTGCTGCAGTGTGTGGCCAGCAGCAGGTGTGAGAAATGGTCTAAAAAAGATCACAGAATCGCAGAATTGCAGGAGGAAAGGACCTCTTAGAGATCATCAAATCCAACCCCCTGCTAAAGCAGGTTCCCTACAGCAGGTGATGCAGGAAGGCACTCAGACAGGTCCTGGATATTTCCAAAGATGGAGATCCCAAGGCTGCTCTGGGCAGCCTGTTCCTATTCTCTACCACCCTCACTATAAATAAGTTCTTCCACATGTTTATGTGGAATTTCCTATGTTGCAGTTTTTGGCTGTTGCTCCTTATCCTGTCACTACACACCACTAAAAAAGTCTGGCCTCATCCTGCATTTTAGATATTTATAAACATTAATCAGATCCTCTCTCAGTCTTCTCTTTTCCAGGCAGAACAGTCCCAGGTCTCTCAGCCTTTCCTCATACAGGAGATGCTCCAGGCCTCTCATAATCTTCGTGGCCCTCTGCTGGACTCTTTCTATGAGATTCTTGTCTTTTTTGAACTGGGGAGCCCAGAATTAGACACAATATTCCAGATGTAGCCACAGCAGGGCAGAGTAGAGGGAGAGGGTCAGCTCCCTTGCCGTGCTGGCCACATTCAGTGCGGAATGATTCTTTCCAAGATAACCTTACATCCTCTAGACAACTATAACTCTCAGACCTTACCAGAAAGCACTTTTAAGTTCAGCAATTCTGGGTAGATACTTCTGCCCATAAATTTGCCCAGTCATTTGACTGCGTGACCCTTTATGGCAGCACTGGTGTGCATTCAGGAGACGTATCTTCAACACTCCTTGATGCAGGGTGGTCTCATGCAGAGTGGGCTTCGTCCGGCTGCTAAAACACTGCAGGCATCTGGGTTATTCAGGACATCTGTAAGGGGGTGATAAGGTAGCACCAGCCCTCAAGGAATACGTCTGACCTTTTGGCTTGTCTGGGCTGCACTTAGTAAAGCAGAATTGCCTTAGGCCGCATATACAGGTGTTGCTCCAAAAGTAATGCCTCCTAATTATTTCCATGGAAGCTAAACCAATACAAAGAGCACGATAGCACTATTTGATAGAGCCAATTCTCAGCTACAAAACACTATTTTTCAACATTGTCACCACCGCTAGCTTTGCATTTTTACCACCAATAAACAACAGCCTGCATGCCACACTCATAAAAGTCTGCACCAGCAGAGCTAGCCCACTGCTTCACAATGTTCCACCACCTCACTGTTTGGTCTCTGTAACTGTTCAGCAAGCACTGATGACTGTCAGTGGGTGCAATTTTTTTTCTTTTTTTGGCATGGTGGAGTTCAATGACACGCCTTTGCTTCATATGTACTTCCATGTTGGACTCCATACATCTGCCTGCCCCTCTGCTGCCATCTGTCACACAGCAACAAAATGTAGCAGAATACTGGCGGGAAGGTTCAACATCTGCTGCCATCCCACCAACATCCGCCTCTGGCATCATGAGCCAACATCATAAAATAGGAGGCATTACTTTCAGAGCAGACCTCGTGCCATATATAATACAGTTAATGTATATGATGAACAAGACTTGGTTCAATTTTCAATGCTGATATTAAAAGAGCAAAGAAAAGAAAGGCAAAACCATAAAGCTAGGAGGATATCTGACCTTGCTTTTGCGAAACTAACACGTCAGTCTGGTTCGGTGGCAGTGGCTGCAATTCTCAGTGAGCTCTCACTGTGTTCAGCAGAGATTTCTGATGACATTGCACTCTTCCTGTGCTTCATCCTTGACGATGGTCATTCACAAATGTACATGCTGCCAAAAAGAGACGACGTGGACAAGGCGCGACCGTGAAGCAAGGGATGCCTTTCTCCTATAAAACTGGTAAGGAGACATGATCAGATTTTTGAGTTGAATATCTGACTGCACCTCTATACGTCCCATTTGAAAAATGTGTTTATGTCAACTGAAGCCACAAATATAACAAAAAATGGATGAAACCTGCTCTCAAATTCCTTTATCACACGGAAAGTACGGCTGTGTATTTTTCGTTGTTCACAGGGCTGTGTTTAGTCAAAGTATCAACATGCATGAGATTATTTGCCACCACTGCAGCTGGCACCACACTGCACCCTGTGCCCTGGTTTCTCCCATTTCTTTCCTTCCAGCTCTGAACCTTCCATTTGCCACTCAAAATGACCGCCTATCCTTTGCAGGCTGATCTCACCCCTCCATGCATGTGTTGCATTTACACCAGCATCTGTCACACAGAGGGGTTTTAACACAGGCACAGTCAAACTGAGGCTCGAAAACATGGCTGTTGAATCCCCCACCATAGCTAGGGGTTAGTTGACAGAACTGAAAGCTCTTTGGAGGCTGTGTCCTGCTGCTTTGGCACTGATAAAGGTCTACGCCTGCCCTTCTTTCTCCTTGCACTGGAATGCTGTGGGGATTATCTCACCATTTCCAAACAGGCTGAGCATTTCTGCAATGCTGACAGGCGCTCGCCGCCGCTGGAAATTAGCTCCTGTTGTCTGCAGAAGATGCATTCATTACCTCATGCCCCTTGAGGCCCTCTGTGCTGGCAGCAAGCGTGAGGCTGGCGTGGCAGCTCCCTGAGCTGACAAACAGGGTTTTGCACCAAGTTCGATGAATATCCATGGGCTGTAGCACGTCCCGTCCCTTCTGCAACCTGTGCCGTCCCTGCCAAAGTTATTAGAGGCTTTGCAACCCCTTCCCTTTCCCTGACACAGCTGCTGCCGGACGCCCCGCAGAGTTAACTCATTCTACCTGAACGCAGACAAGCTTTCCTCTGCTCTCCTATTAGTGCCGTTTGAAAGCAATGATTCGCCACCTCGGCTTCCTGGCATCCCGCTGCTCCCTCTTGCACAGCACAGGCTTTGCCAGGGCAGCTTCTGTCATTTAAAACAATAGGGAGGCGAGGGCTTAAAAGAAAATCAGCCAACTCAGATGTAGACACTTTAGGATGGACAGAAAGATTTCTTACCTCTCTGCCTCCCCCAAAGAAATTTTTTCCTGGGATTCCGTGGTGCTTTGCTCTGAAGAAAAACTCAGTGAATAAGTGTTCCTTTTTTGTTTTTCTTTTAAACACATTTCTAGTCATTATTCTAGTAGGATAATCTGTCTAAGGGAAAGTCTCTAAACATCAGAGAATGTGAGTGTGTTTAACGAGTACAGGAGGGAGGAGGCTACTGCTGGATCTTTTCACAGCTGGGAAAGCAAGAGGAAGACTTGTGCAGGGACATATGGGAGGGCAGGGACAGAGCTAGAGGCTTGAACTCAGTACCATGCTCTCCATAGCGCTCCATCCTTGTAACTGAGGTGCTTCAATGCCCTTCCACTGTATCCAAAGGGTTTAGAAGTACATGGAATCTACTTTTTTTGTGTCTGCATGCAAACCTATGGCTGTGCCTTGTTATTCTTCCTCGAAAAGGAGTACTGTTGCTCCATGCTACATCCCATGCTCTTGCAAAGACTGCAGAAGGGGTGAAAGCAAGGACTCTCCACCGGGATCCACAGTGGAATGCAAGTGAGTTTTCAATTGGAAGCATAAGGGGACTGAAATGGCATGAACAAAACTGGATTAATTACCTGACAATTAGCTCTAAATTAATGTATAACCATATGGTACAATTGAGCTTGGAAGGGAGAAGCTGTTCTGGCAGCTGGAGACCACAAGACCTGTAGAGATCAAACCCCACTGTCTGGGTCAGGATATATGGTGTAGGTCAGTTCAGTTGTGTGTTCCTGAACCTCTGAGAAAATTTACTGACTTTAGTGCTGTCAGGGAAGGGGTTTGGGTAGGAAGAGCAGAACAGTGGTCTGATGGATTTTTTTTCTTGGATATACATAAACATACAGGCAAGATCAAGCTGGACTCTCAAACTGCAACACCAGAACTGTAATTCCTGGTCCTGGCCCACAGTTCCTAGTCCTAGTCCATAATTCCTATTCCTGGTTGATCATGCCAGATTGCCCAGATTTTCTTAATTACTACACCTACTTATTCTCCAGCTTTCATCATCTTATCTTCCTCCCTCATCCCAGAGGGGGTACAAGTGTTTGGCTGAGCCTGGCCTGCACTGGAGCATCCCAAGTGTGACTTTGTACAGGGGAAAGGGAGGAGAGACAGTTTCCCATTGCCAGGAGATTCATCCCCAGCCTGCGGTTCCTCCCCATCTTTAAAGTGCCAGAGATGGGCTTTGTTCTGAGCTATACACTGTTTGAACAGATCAGAGCAATTTCTGATGCCTAGAAACCCATTGCCAGGCAACCTGATACTTAAGCCCTCTTTCCCAGCCTTCGACAGAGAGATTCCCTCCCTTCATGGGAGAACTGTCTGCTGCCAAGCCTCCTCTTCTCCCACAGTTGAGGACAAGCACCAAAAAGTCTCCTTCTATGTGCCAAAGTTTTGGGCTCCCTCCTACCCAAAGCATATGTTGCTATAGAGCCCAGGTCCTACTTGTTCTCTTGCTGGGGACAAACAAGCCTTAGTTCCAGCTTGCAACAAATCCTGGCCAGCCAGGATGTCTCTGGTGCTGTCACACAAGCCAGAAGTCCAAGTATTCTCTGCTGCAGCCCATGGGATTGATTCCTGCCTTCCAACTCATGGCCATGCTCAAAGAGGGTCTTCACCTGCAGCTGAAGTTGCTCTCCAGGACAATGTCCAGGGAATGTTCCATTAAGAACAACACTTAAATCTTTTATCTCTGGCCACTCCCATTTGGCAGTGTGTTTGCAGCCACCCTGACATAAAGACCAAGAGAGTTTGCCAGAAAAAGTTTGTTGACTGCCACTCCATGGCAGCAGGTCCTCAGACATGGGATCAGCCTCACTCACATTCCATGTACTGAAATAATGGTAAGCAGTGAACCTTAATTACATGGTTACAAAAGCTCTGATATCCAGGGTAGTCTACCCTGTGAAAGCTGTCTTCGGCCAATTGCAGGCTCTCAACCAAGACATCCTTCAGACTAAATCACAGGTTCTGTTATGAAACAAGGTTACTGAGATGAGCCATCATCTCTCCATGATAGATCTCACCTCCCTAGCAACTTCAAGGGTTAAGATAGGAGAGTATAAAAGAAAAACCATGAAAGGGAAAAGAAAGAAGATGGTCTGTATAACCAGCTCCACTTTGCACCCATAGGACAGTGGTCCTTGGAGACGTTCAGTCTCTGCAGGGGGAAACAGGGCCACCAATTCTAAGGTCTTGTGTGAGCTTCTTACAAGTCACATCTTCAAATGTCAGTGCTGCAAGTCAGATTCACTGCCTCCTGAATATAGCTGAAATGAATGCTTCTGGTGGCCCATCCATTCCAACATGTCTTTCCCGCTCTCTTCAGCCCTCCAGGCCCCTGGTGACAGACTCTTGCCATTAGATATGATGGAGAGGGCTGTTGCCCCTACACAGGCATACTCACATGTCATAGAAGCTCTGTGAGTAAAGCAGCGAAATAAATCACCAAAAGAGCAAGTGGCTGTGATGAATTAGGAGATGTTAAATGAACAAAGCAAGAGAGCTGGCCGGGGCACTGCCAGTCTTTTTCCCTAGCAAAGGCAATGGGCAGCAAGGCTTGCAGTGCCTCTAATTCCCCTTTCATACTTTGCCAGGAGTGCTTTCAGAGTCACTTTGTCGATTGAATTTGTCAGTCACTGTTCTGGAGATAGCAAAGCTGCTTTAGCTGTCTTTACTGTGTTGCTCACACAAGGCAGTTCCAGGGCATCTGTATTCATTCCAAGCAGCATTAGGTAGCTGATGATTCAGCCAACTGCTGGCGGATAGCTGCTCTCTCCTTGAGATGACTGAGTAACATGGGAATAACCTAGGGAATTTGTTCCCCTTTGGTGCACCTCTGAGTTTATTGATTTGTTTTGGGTGGATCCCGTTTATCACATGCATGCAGGAGCCGAGTCTTAAGTGTGGCATCCCCTTGGGCATGGAGAGCAGGACAAGTCTGCTTCTTGTTCACTTTGGACAGCTTTGTCTTTCCAGTGTAAGATGCTGTAGCTGGGGACCAGGACTGGAGGATTGGAAGTTGTACAGAGAAAGAGTGACGGACATTGGTATGCAAAAAGCAGATACTGGAAACTATCAGAGCTGGATTCTCTAGACCTGAAAGAAAATATCTCCTCAGTAGTTAGCAATATTTGACTTCAAGTTGTGCCAGAGGAGGTTCTGGTTGGACATCGGGAAAAACTTCTCCAAAAGGGTGGTAATGCACTGGAACAGACTACCCAGGGAGGTGGTGAAAACAGTCCCTGAAGATGTTCAAGAAATGTGGAGATGTGGTACTGAGGGACATAGTTAGTGGGCAGTACTGGTGGACAGTTGGACTTGATGATCTTAGTGGTCTTTTCCAACCTTAATGATTCTATAATTCTGCAGGAAGGGGAGGCAGTAAGTCAAATGGAAAGTGGTGCAAGGGTGATCTCATTTGCACTCAAAGGAAAAGGCTTGCATCTGTATAGCTGCTTGGAAATCATTGAGACACAACGTGGCCAAGTCTTCACCTGAGCCAGCAGAGGTTCTGAACGGGGTTCCCGAGGCCAAATGCACTTCTGCTAATTCTTCCTGTCTGCAAGTTCCAATTCTTTTCTCAGCTGTTGGCCTCACCCCTATCTCCACACTGTGGAAAGAGATAGGGATATTTCAGCCCCTCTGAGAGAGGTGTCTGAGATAAGTGGACTTGAATCACCCTAAAGCAGCTCTGATTTCTCTCTGCTGATTACAAAGGGAACTTGATGACAACTTTAGACCAGACAATAATTGCTGAGCAGTCATGAGCCCAGGCTGCACTCACAATTCCTCTGCTCTGCTGTGCCTGTGGCTTTCTCAACACGTCTGTGGTTGCATGAGTGTACAGGAGGCAAAGATGCGTTTCTCAGAGGCCATCAGCAAGTCCGTCTTTTCAACAACAAACTTCAGTAGTTAATCAGCCTGCCAAGACTTGGACAGGGGCACAGAACAGCAGGGAGAGGAGCATGCTCTCATGATGGCAGCACATTTTGCCAGTGGCCATGAAGTCCAGGGGCTCTTGACAGTGTTGTTACTCAGATGTCTGTCCTAGGGGTAAAGGCCACTTCTGTCTCTCCACTTCATCAGCGTTCCTAGCTCACAGATGGGAAGTAGGCACATGAGATAGAAGGCAGTGCTCATCCAAAAGTATCTGTTTTCCCCAGGAATGGTCTAACTGAAAAGCTGTTATCCTACCTTGGGGGAAACTGCACCTCACTGCCTCACAACCCAATACAGCAATTTTTGCTTTGCGATGCTGTAGAGAGCAGATCCTTATATCCATCACTACTTCAAGACTGAAAAACTTAGTCTGCTTCCTTTAACTTCCATTTCCCCTTGGAGGCACTGCATGGAGGCCTGGGGGCATTGCTATGGTTTGTAGGGGTAGAGCAGTGTCTAGAAACCTCCTGCTGAAATGAGCTACAGGCAGACAGATAGGCATGCCTACCCATGTCTGTGTCCTCACACTGACCCTGCTCCTGACCTTTCTCCATCAACTTACAATTTATTTCCTTCCAGATGCACTTGGAAGGAGAGAAGGGAAACTGCCCCCCAGGGTCAAGCAGTCATGCTGAGCTCCCCTGGGAACTGGTCCCAGCACAGCCCTTCCGAAAAATCTTCCATCCACCTCCAGCTTTGCTGGGAGGAAAGCTCCCTTCTCTCTGCGAGGCAGAGAACAGAAGAGAGAAGATGAAAAGGGGAGAGAGAGAGAGAGAGAGCGTTTCAGGCTTGTAATTCAGTTATAGCGCAGTGAATCGATTTGCTGCGCCTCAGAGGTCTGTTTGTTTTTGCTGGAACAGAGGAAGAAGACCAACAGTGGTGCAATGGGCCTCGGGCTCACCGTCCCAGCACTGAGCTCAGAGGAGAGAGTGCCAAACAAGGATTGTTGAAGTTCCTGCTTCAAATCCAGCTCTGTGCCTGTTGCATCCTGCACTCAGGTTAGGGAGAGGTGAACAGAGTATTTGGTCTTTTAGCAGGCAGACATTCATACTAGATAAAAAACAGATTTCATTCAAGTGTTTGTTGTCTGCTAGGGTAGAAAATGCCTCATGGGGATACAGAACTGAACTCGGACACCTGAACAACCTTTGTGGAAAAACAAAGGAGAAATATAGGATCAAGTGTGGGTTGTGAGTCCCAACAGACCCTGCTCTTCAAAGAGGCAGGTGTGCACCCTTTGGATCATCATTCATGAGCCTAACCATGGCCACCAACCTCCATAAGAAATCAATGTGTTGTTCAGGAATGGCATCCCAGCCAATCTCCATGAACACTCAAAAAGTCTGCTAATGGTTGTCCATCTGAAATTGGTGATGTGCTTGTCATTAGAAAGACATACATATATTTGCATGTGCTGTGGCTCTGGGATCATTTTTGTCCTGTGTCCACGGCACTTAGCTGTGGCCTCAAGACTGATAAAGGACAAAATGCATGGACAAGTGAAACCCACACCAGAGGTAAGGCACTAAGGGCCACAAGGTACTGAGGGCTGGTTCTGGATCAAAACTTCTTCTAGCTTTTCCAAAGAACACCTCACTGGAGGAAAAGTATAAAAACTAGCCTCTTTCCTAACTCTTCTTTG
>PPHD01015928.1:0-15835 GCA_002909625.1 Bambusicola thoracicus
TTTTTTTTTTTTTTTTTTTTTTTTTTGCTACTAAGTGTCACGAAAAAATTAAACAAGAAAAAGTCCTTTTGAGAAAATTGCTTACTGACCAACCAGAGGAGACAGCAGCCTAACAGGGACAGCACCCTGCTTGCAGAGCTGTGCAAGAGCACTCACCTCCCTGAGCCCAAATCCTGCATCCACCCCCCAGGGATGGCAGCACAGGGACCAAAGCCCAGCAGGCACTCAGTGCCACCAAAAGCAGGCACACAAGGGAAGGAGGAGCATCTTTTATGTTTCTTTCAGTTTCAATAGTAAATACACACCACTAATAACCGTAGTAGCAATGTAAAAATAATACTTGTAAAATTACATCAACAGTAAATTACTTAATCGTACAGTTTCCCTGAACTTGGCTCATACAACATTATTTAGGTGGTGATTTCACTTAACATTGTCAAAAGGGTCTTTTTGTGCCTGTGCTCAGTCCCTACTTCACACATTACTTGTTTCACACTTCAGTGTCGAACTCTTCTGATGAACCGTAATGGATACTTCAAATAAGAAACTTCCACACTTAAATAAGGAAGAAAAAAGCCTGTATGGTAGAAACCCAACTGAAGATACAGCCTCATAAAAAAACCACTAGCCTCTCTGGGTCGCCTGAAGACACATCATAAGTGAAGAAAAAATAGGACTGGATGTTCAGTCCTGGAAATGCCGTTAACGTCAATATTTCATTGCTTTCTCTGAAAGCAAACAAAACAAAAACCTTCACACCAGAAGATGCAACTCAGCCACCTGCACATGATCCCTTGCTCACCTCCACATAGACAGACAAACTACAGGCGGCCTCACAGCACAGGGAGATATGGCTGTGACACCCTTCCTGCCATACTGGTGCTCAGTTGTTCAGCACGCTCTGTCCATGGCCAACATGAGTGTCTGCCAGAGAGAGCTTTGTTGCAAGGTTTTGGTCACAACAGTCTGACTGACTCATTTCATAAAGAACAAAGTGCCTGGAAAAACTCAACATGTTCTGGCATCCCCGAGATTTTCAACCTGGGACTTGCACTGAGAAGAACTGCCTTTTCTGCGGAAAATGAATGCCAGGCAACCTCCATACCGCAGCCCCAGCAGCATGGAGCCACCAACACCAGACACAGTGCAGCCAAGAGCTGGGTCAAGGGGGACAGCAGAAAATACACCAGAGTTAGAAACTTCACTGCACAGGGATGGGAAATCAGAGGTCGGAGAAAGTGATGAGCTGCACAGAGGGCTGCAGGTCATGCAGTGGCTGTGAACATTCCTGGAGTTGATACAACACCAGTTGACGCCATTTACCATTTTTTATTCACTTCCTATATTTTTAATTCAGTGTAGCAAAGGTAGGCTGTAAGAAAGAACACTGGCAAGGGGATGTGCTGGAAGAAGCACTGTGGGCAGCAGTTGTACTTCCCCTCATGCATCCCCTGCCACACTCAGTCAGTGCACCATCCATAACTGAGCTGCGCACCAGCGCCACAGGAGGAAAGCACAGGAAAGCACTGACATTTGCTGGCAGCAAAGGTGCAGCCACACTGTGGCTCCCCGCTATTTCTACAGCCATCGGGGCAGGCCAGCTGAGCCCTGGAGAGGTGCCACAGGGCAGGGCACGCAAGTCTCTCAGTCCAGCTTTTCCCAAGCAGTCGCTAATGGCAAGCTTTTACCCATCCTGAAACCCTGGCTTCTCTCAAGCAAAACGCATGACTGCTCACAGCAAACGCAAAAAGGAGCTGCATTTCCATTACATTAAATATTATGTGATACTGAGACAACTCCATGGCAAGGCTGTGATATCCTCACGATCTTTTGTCCTTAATTTTAGCTCTCTTCCTGTAAAAAAGTGGTAGCGCTTCCCAACCATTTATCAAACTCTCAAGCGTGACAGCGATAAACGGAAAAGTTGGTGAGGAAATTACAAACTTTTTTAGTAGGGCTTGAGTGGTGTGCAATAAATAAATCCTGGGGCCAAGCACGGAGCAGCAGGAGGAAAGCGTGACACCGGGAGCCCAGCAGGCTCTTGTTGAAAGAGCAGCACAATCACGGATCCATGAACTGCCCGTGCAATTCCCAGGCTTGGAGCAGGGCTGCACAAATCATTTTTACATTTTGATGATTCACACTGTGGCCTCACTTGTAATATTTTCATCTCATTTTGTATGGAAATAAAATTAGTAGTAAAATGTTGGAA
The DNA here is from genome assembly GCA_002909625.1 of Bambusicola thoracicus. Classification (NCBI taxonomy): domain Eukaryota; kingdom Metazoa; phylum Chordata; class Aves; order Galliformes; family Phasianidae; genus Bambusicola; species Bambusicola thoracicus. The sequence goes on from PPHD01015928.1 coordinate 2,213, forward strand.
ACGGCCCTTGATATTATGCTTAGACACTCACAACCATAGAGCACAGCTCTATGGTCAACCCAACGCATGATGCAGAAAGACTGTTCTTAAAGGTAAATAATTCAGGGCTTGAATTCTTTAAGGTAAATAATTTAGGGCTCTAATGAACTTGCCGGCTGTAAACAGGGAGCTGCACTGCTAGGAGCCCTCCAAACTGCCCTACATGCAATTCTCAGGAGTGCAGAGCAGAAACTGACAGCAAAACCGTACTTCAGATGTTCCTGGCTGCAGTAGCAACTCACTCCCAAACGAAAGGAATGTCAGATAGGAAAAGGCAGCTCCCATGCTCTGCATTGTGCCCTCAAGCTTCTGAAAAGGAGGTGAAACTTAAGGAGCATCACTTGGGCAAGGAGTGAGGTGGTCTGTGCAGCCAGGCAGATGAATAGGCTATTACCCCACTGAAGCACTGAAAAAACCCCTCATGGACAGCTGAAATAGCAGGTTGGTCCAGAGTTGCTAAAACCACAAGTGTCATTGGGTGAGGCTAGAAGATCTTCCCCATACTTGTATGTAACTGGCTGTTGTCAACTGCTTTTGTCAACACCCAGTAATTCCTGAGCATCCATCCATCAAAAAGTTTTCAGCAGAACAAAATCCATCAACAGACCACAAGATCAATCCTCACCAATTCTTATATCACTAACAAGTGCCAGCCTTCATCCTCTTCTGCCAAGGAGCAACTACTGAGGAAGCAGGGAAACCATATGAAAATGGGAATCATAGAATCATCATAGGATGGCTTGAGTTGGAAGGGACTTTAAAGCCCACCCAGTTCCAACCCCTTTGCCATGGGCACGGCTCCCATCCCCCAGCTCAGGCTGCCCAGGGCCCCTTCCAACCTGGCCTCCAGGGATGGGGCATTCACAGATTCTCTGGACAGCCTATACGAGTGCCTCACCACCCTCTGAGTAAATAATTTCCTTCAACATCTAATCTGAACCTCCCCTTTTCTGGTTTAAAATGATTTCCCTTTGTCCCATTACTATCTGCTTGTGTAAAAAATCTGGCCCCTCAGGGATGTGGTGTATTGTCAGACAGCTGCAGACCAGTGCTCACTCCCATAGGAGATGTCACTTCATGGCTGGCAGAAATGTGTGTCACCAGAATAGATGAGGAAGCTGGAGTTATCCCAGCACCATCCTCTAGCTAAATGTTCCCAAAAGTGGAAGCAAATCTGGGGCAAGGTTGCATTCGACAAGATCCAGGGTGTGAAACAATAACAACCCCCAGCAGTTTCTTTGTTCCCCAGTGATACCACTCAACAGAAAAACATTTTGCAAAGTAGTTTACACCATGCAATAAAGAGTTTGTTCTAAATGCAATGCTTGGGTTGCGGTGTCTCAAGAGCTGGCAAGCGCAGCTCCATTGCCAAAGCCTACCTGCTAAATGCCATGCTGAGAAGTATATGTTAGTCTGTGCTTCAAAACTGAAAACCCAGACGCTGGAACAAGAAAGGAAGCATAAAGTATTCATTTCAAACCTGTGATATTTGTGAACAGTAATTGTGCTCAGTCTCTGCACAAGTGGTTGGCTGATACCTATCCAGGAACAGAGCTGAAAAACAAAACAGTCTGCAAATCTCTGCTAAGTGAAGTTTCTGTAATCTCACTGTATACCATTTCCTTGTTTACGTCTCATGATACCGGAGTTCAGTTTTTGGAGCAACACAAGCGAGGAACCTAGAAAGTGAAATGTGATCTTATTTATGAAATAAGAGAGCGTGCTGCAAGCAAGAATTCGTATGCGCACACGTCCAAATCCTGCTCCTCAGTCAAACACCCACTCTCAAAATCCTGTACCAACCAGATCAGCAAATGTGCACATGCTTGCACTCTTGCAGAAACAATAGTCTCTTTCAGCCCATACAATCTTCTGAAGAAACAGGCTAAAATGTCATGGGAGAAGTTAGGAAATATCTGCAGAAAACAGTTCACAAGATGAAAGGCAGAATGAGGATTTTAAATTTTATGAGTGCGTGACATGGAGGAGCAATTCACAGCTTTGTTACCTATCCACCCCGGCAAAATGTTTAGGATGGAGAAGGGGCTTGCCACAACACTGGAAAACAACGCCCTTCAAAGGTGGGACAGCTCCCTATAACCAGGGTGTTTCGGGCACGATAGAGCTCCCAGAGGCGCATGGCAGATCTCAACGCCACTCCCTTCTCCCACAGGGATCCCCTGTGGCAGGCAGGGGGAGGCAGGCTGAGCCTTCTGCCCCAAGCACTCCACACCTCCAGGCCCTCCTGCCCCAACCCTGCTCTGCTGCTGCTCTGTTTTTTAATTAAACCAGCACAAGTTTGGAGCTGCTGCGGGGCTAAGCAAGATGACGATGTGCGCTGTGTCTTGAAATGGCATGGCAGAAACCGCCATGGAAACAGCCAACAGACTGAGGGGAGAGAGGCAAACTCCCCACGATAGGGTTGGGGAATTGAGGACAAAAAAGAAGTTGCAATGATGCCACTACATATAACCCTTCCAAAGTTCACCTCTGGAAGACTCATATTTAATAAAGTGAATATTGAATTAGCAGGGACATAGGGTTGGCTGCTGGTAATACCCCACAGAAGTCACCGAGGACTCTCAGCATCCAGCATTTATTTCACACACATCAGGTCTCCAAAAAAGCTACCAGAAAGAAAATTCCCCCAGCAGTAGCACTGAGTACTCACAGAGATCTAAAATGAGCCCATCTCTACAGATCCTTCTTTCTCCTCCAAAAGGAGATTTTAGCTCCTGCAGGAAACAAATGCTCCCATACCACTGTCTATTTTCTAGGTGTGCACTCACACTGCCTATTCTATGCAATCATCTGGTCTGCATCTTTGTACAGGATTGCTCATGTTAAGGAAAATATCTATTCTTGCAAAAACATGGTGAAGGTTATTAGCAGCAACTGTGGCTTGAACTCTGCCTTTGTCTTGCATGGAACAGACAATATAACTGTTGGTTCTTAACTCTCACACCATTCCCTAAGCTCGCCCTCCCTCTCCACAGGATTTAAGCAATTAATCTAAACCTGACTGTACATATTTTTCAAGCTGTAGGAGTAAATCAAAGTATTATTTGATGCATCTGATTATACAGACACCATATGAGAATGTGAGAGCTGATCAGACAAGCATACAAGTTGCTTTTTCACTTCACAGCTCCTGGAGTCAAAAAGGGTGTGCAGGACCCTGATATATACCAGATGTTTTAAAGTAAGGTGGAAAAACTGGTGCGGATGCATTTGTCCATGGTGAAAGCTCCCTGACAGCTACCAACTGGCAATGCTTCAGCAGGCAGCCCAGCTTTGCCTGTGAAAGATTAAAAGTCTAATGGAAGGGGAATAGTCACAGCTTTTATGCAGACATATAATCCTGCTCTCAATCCTGCTCAGTTTTCCAGAAAATAAATGTGACAAGTCTGTCGGCATGATGCAAGAAATCCTCAAAACAGAGCCCATTTCATTAACTGTATCCTTGTGCTAGTTAAGAAAAATTGATTATTGTAGAAGAAAAGTTTGGGCGGGTGTTCATCTGTGGTTTCACCCAGTTCCACACTGAACCAGGGAAATGAAAGAACAAAACTGTGCAGATTTCTGTTTGGATTTAAAAAAAAAAAAAGAAAGAAAGAAAGAGAAGAAAGGAAAAAGTCAGCTTTCATTTTAGCTTACAGAGCATTCGATCACTACCTTCCCTGCACTACATAAGGAGACTTCAAATCTCTGTCTTGAAAAACCAAGCTTCATCTTGTAGTTATGATACAGGGGCTGCTTTATTATTTTTTAATTTTTTTAAAAGGAAAAGCCATCATAAAATAAAAAAGAAAATGATCCTCAACAAAAGTGCATTTTCTTGGGGACAGGACTACACACGTATCATTTAAACTGCCCTCATGGGTGAAGTTCAGTGCAGAGAGTTGAAGTCTTCCAAGGACTCTTGCAGAAGTCTGGAAAGTCCAAAATATTGCAAAGGGTGGGTGGGTGGATATGGTTGTCCCCGACTGCGAGGTGTGTGGGTGTGTGAAGGGAGGACGGCTGCCTCAGCCAAGGACATCCACATGCTGGTGGAGCAAGCTGAAGCAACTTCACTGAATGCTGTCTCCATTCTTTTTCTACATGATATTTGCAATCATAAAATGAGATTTGGGGGATTTAATTAGTATTTGGAAGGTGACAGGATATTTTGTTCACAATACAGTCAAATAGTACCAAGGTATTTTTTGTTTTTAAGCATTTACTTGTGCATATACATTACACTTTTCCTTCGGTCAGCACTGGAATCAGCCATTCCTGCCCAGGAAATAATCCTCTGTGCATTAAACATATACTTTCTCACTATTCTGCAAGGACACCCATGCTTGATCCTCACTTCTTCCAAGCACCACCTTCTGCCTGCATTGAGTCTTTCAGTCACTGGCTCCAGTTGCATCTCCTTTTCCTGGAAGGCATCTGTTAAGACTGGGTCTGATTTCCAAGTTCCCAGTTCCCAGTTTCTTCAAGGAAAAGTGTTTGGATGCTATTAGCTGTATGAGAAAACATGTCTTTACTCCATAGCCATGAGTTTCTGAAACACAGCTGGAAGGTACGAACCTCAGTTCCTGAGATTTTCTTTTTGTTGCCTCATTACACTCATCGTATCCTAGCAGAAACCTGAGTCCCCTCAGTGTAGAATAGACGTCATTATGTTTCCAGATCAGTCTAATGCTGACTGGTCAACCAGATGCAAAATGTTGAATGGACCTGATGTTTCACTTCAAAATTTCAACAATTTTCTCTTACTTTTAGGACTAGGTGTTCGTGGTTTGAGTTACCATGGGGAGAATGGAACCTCACAGCCAACATTTAAGATTACTTCCCAACACTGCTGGGTTGTCCTCAAAAGAAAAACAACCAGAAGAAGGCAGGCGTGAAATAGCTTAATTCAGACACTCAGAAAAGGCTCTGTACTAAGAGAAAAAAATAAGTGCAATTAATTGAAATAAAGGCTAAACCCCCCGTAAGTAATCCTTTTAATCTTAAGATCAGGCTCTGACAGAGAAGTCCTGACCACTGACTTTAATCATGCAGGCACTGACTTCACACCATTGTTATCTTCCAGCCAGACCGCTTCAGTTAAGAAGCCTTAGTATTTCCAGCAGAATCCATAGTCTGAAACTCAATTTTTTAACTACAGTCATGCAAAGAAAAGAAAATCCAACTCACCAGCAAAGAACAAAAATACCAGATCAATGTGCATACAGTCTTAGAAATACAGCTCTAATCCCTCACTTGCTAAGAAATCTCTCTCAAAGAAATGTTTATGTTAAAATTTAAAGTTATGTTCAACATTAATCTTAGGGAATTTTACAACAGAACATACCAATTTTAAAAGGATTCTACAGTTTTAATGAGTTCCTAGAACCCATAGACTGAAATTAAATGGGGGTGGGGGGACCCACAGTGTTGGCTAGACATATTTCAATATTTGTTACCATAGAAACAAGCCAGCAGATTTAGGTTTTGGAGTTATCCTTGCTATAAAATATTAAACTTCTTACAGTTTTTGCATATGTATATTATGGCAAGAACACTGTCAATTCTGATAAAGCCCAAAGCATCTTAATTATTTAACAGGGCCTTAGTGGATTATCTTTTTTTTTTTTAAGAATATCTTTTTAATTTTTTTTTTTTTCTTAAGAGGATGTGCTTTAAAACCTTCCAGTACCTCCTGAATACCGGAGACACTTCTGGCTGACAGAGCAATATACTGGAGATGCACACGAGATAAAGATTTACTTTACCACAACGCAGCAGAGGAGTTGTAGAGAAAAGAAACAAAGGCATATTCTGATAAAGAAGATTTGACAATGATCAAAAATATACCAATTAGCAACTCTGATAGTTTTACTAGCTAAAAGAATGTTGAATGTTATATCCCGTCTGAAAAGCAGCTCACACTTGAAGTTTGATTTTTTCTCAACCCTAGCAACGGAGAAATACTGAAGTACAGAATTTAAGTGATTGAGATAACATCTTGACGCTTCAATGATATCAAGAATTTCTGGCAGACATCTGAGAAATGAAACAAACGCATCGTCCTTTCATGCTTTAAAAGAGCATCAACAGTTTTACGCAATTCATAGCGTACCCAACACATGAAAGATGAGCGATTCAAACCCAAAGAAAGGACAGGTGTTTGCTTGAGCACACCCCTTCAAAGAGGAAGGAGAGAATGCTTGTTCAAACAGCCCCAGTGGTCCACGGACTCATAGCTCATCCTATCACTCATAAGAGCCCTGGATGCCATCAGCTGCTGAGGACGGTGACAAACACCAATGCTCATGCAAGCCTAAGTTCAGAGCTACTGGGACTGGATGCGCGCAAGTGACACCGACCCTGATTTCACAGCAAAAAGCAGTTCTGTGTTGCAGCCCTCGCTTTCAATTTGGATTTGAGAAAATGTATTTACTGGATGCTTGACACTAGGCTTCCACATGGGGAGAAAATGAAAACCTTGAAAGCAAAAGCCATAAACCACACAGTTGTTTCAATACTGTATTCCTGCACTGAAGGGGACCAGGAAAAAGACCAATAGAAGCAAAGCAAACCAGAACAAAGGAAAAAGCTGAGTGACTGAAACACCCTCTTCTTCCAGGAATTAAACAATGGTTTTTATGAAGTGTGAAGATAAGCAGTGGGACTACCATTTCCTAATATTTCTGAGGTCAGTCCTCTCGCAAAGGTTCTCAAATAGCCAATTAAATGCATGCAGCGCTCATTAGGCTTTTATATTCAAGTGCACACCATCATCTTAAAAAAGCCCAACAGCTTTAAGCCTCTTAAAAAAAAAATGGTTAAACTTATTCTTGAAGGGCTTCAAGACAATCCTTTAACTAATGGAAAATCTTCAACACTTAGAAAGAGGAAAATGGTAAGACATCTTAATTTCAAATGAGTCAGAATTTAAATGTCACTTCCTGCATGTTACATTGATTTGAAGAACCTTGCATTTTTGTTTCCTTTGGTGTGGTTAACGGTGGAATCTTTTTAGAATACATTTCTACAGCACTTACTGTTGAATGTTTATGTTTTGCAACTGTTTTGCATAATTCTGAACACAAGAAAAGCAGAAAGTGATTTCTGTAAAGAAAGGGAGGGATCTGAAAAGTAGCACCCGACTACTGCTTTCAAAGAAAGAAGAATGAAAAAAAACTATCCCAACACTCAAGGAAAAAACACACAATTTCCTTTCACTGACAGTTGCAGCAAGGTAAAACGAATTTATTTTTTTCCAAGCAGTTACACATACATGTTAAATGCAGAGGAGCACTATGTACTATAGAGAATTTACTGACGTGAGTCCACAAAGGCATCACGATCAACGAGCACTTGAGAGGCGGGAAGTTCTTCAGATGTCTGAGCAAGTTCGGGGATGACATGAGATTCATGCAGCAGATGATGTCAAAGAGATGGTATTTCATACATGTGTTCAAACACAGAGCTGTAGACACCCTGAATGTGCCATCCTGTAAGCTCTCTGGGCCTTCTGCGTCCCTGCATGAGCAGCAGCCACGGGACTCAGCACTTTCATTTTTCACTGCTCCTGCAGGTATCAACTATGCTCATCCCATCACTGTTCTCACCAAGCATTTGTAAGTCGAAGTTTTGTTGGAAGAAGCACTTAAGAAACACAATGTGGCTTTTATAAACTTTTCCGTAGAATTAATATATAAAAGTAAAATAAAGCAGAAATGATTATATAGATGCACTGCAGGTATATCTTGGAACAAAAGAGCTATCATTCAATCAGACCGCTCATCTGATAGATACCTCTCTGGCGCTCTGTCAAAAACTGAGACACACGCACAGAGTGATGGCTTTTAAATCATTTGACAAGAGCCTCACTGATCTGAGTGACAGCTGGCCCCACTGGTGGAGATGGCTTTGGCTGCTGTACTGGGATGGCAGGCCTGCCCCTAGCCACCCCCAGCTCTTGGGGGGGCAAAAACAAAGGGGAGATAGCAAGTCCCTTGCACCAGTGCTGCTGAGCACCAATGCAGCCCAATGCTGATAACATCTGAGCTGCGTGAGCCTCTCAAATTCTAGGGATATTTGGTCTGCTTAAAATATATGTTTTAGAAAATACACTGGGAAGATAAAACAGGCAGAAAATTGATCTAAAGCAAATAAAAACTCAAAGCGTGTCAAAGAAAATACTTTATACACAACATGCAATTTACCACCTAGTAACTCATTCCAGTTTCTATCTTGCAGGCCAAGAGCTCAGTTGGCCTCCAAAAGGTATTGGAGGAGAGTTTCCTATCTCACTGAATTTTTGGAAAAGAATATAAAACATTTCAGGATTCACCCAGTAATAGTGAAAGCCAAGATCATCACAGGTTGTAAGGATGTTGTATTCAAGGCCAGGCTGGATGCGGCCCTGGGCAGCCTGACCTACTGGGTGGCAACCCTGCCCACAGCAGGGAGGTTGGAACTGCGTGGGCTTTAAAGTCCAAACCATTCTATGATTCTACGTTTACACTTCAAGGTGGGCAGGAGTACTGCTCTTTCCTCTGATGCATCTTGCTGCTGGTCACCAAAATAAAGATGTGAAATTGGAGTATGTGGGCAAGGATATGAATGGATCAGAAATACGTACAACTTTTCTATTACTGGAAGATTAAAATGCAAGAGTTGATGAATGAGAAGGATTAAAAATAGAAGGAAAAATATCAGCAAATGATTAATTGCTAGGAAAGGGAACTGCTGATTTACAGAAGAGAAAATTAGTAGGATTTAGGAAACTGGAGAGAATAAGCAGTGCCCAATCTGTGGGGTGGGAGCATCTGGTGTGCAGGCAGCACGGCAGTACAGCACATGCCCCAAAGCTCAGCTCTCCCCTTCTCCTCCTTGTGGCCCCTGTGTGCGCAGAGGCTGTAAATCACTGGTTTTAAAACAACAAGCTGCGACCTGTTTTAAATAATACCCTATAATGTGAAACAAAAGAAACTGATCTCTTTACTCAACTTAACACTTCCATGTGGTGTTTCAGTAGTCTGGTAGCTCTGTCATGCTTATATCCTGGTATTCCAGAGTTTTGCAGATATTCCTAAAAATAAATGGGTACTTGTCTGTTTCCATTTATTTTAAGAAGTGATAAAAATGAAGGAAAACTGAAGGCATTTTTAGCATGTTTACATTCAGTTTTTAGGATAGAGTATCTCAGCTGTGACCCACGCTTCTGGTCCTACGGGTCTTGTTTAGCAGCAATTAAGATAATCAAACTCTTCAGCCACTGCCGTACAACCAGCAGGCACCTCAAGGCAGCACACATATGAGCAGTAATGCAGCACCTACTGTGACCAGTTGTTTGCACAGTGCCTTCAATCCACTTATTTTTGCGGGGAATGATAATATAGAGGGGAAAAAATATAAGATATGCCGTGAAGCGGTAAAAGCACTTCGCATTTTAGTGTAACACCTGATTGATTTTTTGTATTTTTTTTTAACTCAATGCCATTTTTAAATCACTTATAAAAATACTTTTTCAGTTAAAAAAAAAAAAACAAAAAAAAAAAAGGTACAACCGACTATATCGTCTTCGGGTTACACTCATGAATGAGCTATTGTCTGCAATGGAAACAAGCACCTGGATCAATTCATGGGTATCCAGAGAAGCCCGTTCATTTCCTTTCAAAACACTCGCTTACAGAGCCGCCACCAGCTCCCGGCCCGCGAGTGGCCTTGGTGCTGCATACAAAACCTCCAGCACCACGCACAGCCTGCACACCCGGGCTTTGGGCTGGCAGCAGGGAGCTGGCTGCTGGTGGAGCCCAGTCTCCATCTTGCCACAGGCCAAGAAGCCGCTCCCAGCCCCACAGAGGATGTTAAGCCACCCAGGTGAATACTTCTCATACTTTCGCAAAGGTCCATTGTGAAATACTGCAGCAAAGACTCATTAAGAAACCATTTTGCGCTATCTATGACAGATCTCACAGTTACTCTCACGAGCCTTTATACAGGCTCATCCCTGTGACAGCCAAGTACTCTCTGGGGAAGGTAAACAGCAGGATCCGGATTTGCATGGAGAGCAAGTCGGGGAGTAAGCAGTCTGAGGCTATGCAGACGCATCCCTGTTTTCCTGCTTGAGCACAACCTCCTTATTCAAAAAAAGCCAGCCAGTAGAGCAAGGACGCTTCCCACCTTATCCATCGCCTGGTCTGGCTCTCACATCTCTTAGGCAGAAATTGCTCATCCTCTGCTATGTGGAGGATACACTCAGAAGAACTGTCACAGTGCCACATGCCAGGTGGACTCAAGCTCTGCACAAAGGCTCAGACCCAATGCACCATCACCCACTCAGCCTCCTTGTCCCCACCACACCAGCTTCCCAGGACCTCCAACCTCCCTCTCCATCCTCTGGCAGGAGCTTTCTTCTGAACACAAGGACCCCCGGCACTGTGTTTCAGAGGGACTCCAGCAGGAGCAGCTCCTGCTCCTCTGAAAGAAGGCCTGTATAAACATCAGAGTAGGAGTTGAAGCGCTGTGCCACCTCAATACATTTTTCTCCCAGGGAGACAGGTTACTCACTGCCTTCTGATGAGGCACCTTCTCATTCAACTTCAGTAAGCAGAAGATTTTTTTCTCCTCAAAGCTAATATCTAGGGGAATAGGAAAGGTCATTTGCCATGAGAAAACGCAGCAAGAAGAGCAGCAGTAAATAATCTTGAGAACCTGATATATGTAATAATCAACAAGAAATGAACCAATCTCATTGTGATGCTGTGGGCTACAACCCAGTATATTTTCCACTCAGTAGTGCTATGCAGTCTCCCTGTTAGCTAAACAAACTCCTGTATTTGATTTAATGGGAATCTGTCATTTTAAGCAAAATGAATCAGGCAAGAAGGTTTACTTAAGCTATTGGGTATTTAAATTAAACTGAGGGGAAAAAAAAAAAAAGAAACAGAGCAGGCATTACACATTTCAGAAAAGGACAGCTGTAACAGTAATTGAGTTGAAGTGGCCAAAAGATTAAGCAATAGAAAATTGGAAGCAATTAACATACAATATTCAAAAACTATTAAATCCATACTGAACTCAACACAGGGCTCGCACAATAGACTGTGGAGATGAAAGGCTGGTGTTTTTGTATAATCAGCACCAAGATATTTCAAACTCAGACACTGCAACACAGGAGATGGGAAATGCCACAGTGAGAGAAGCTGCTTGCAGAACAGCCACATTGGTAATGTGGACAGGGAGGAACAAGGCACAAGTGCCTGTGCATCACTCACACCACCAGAAGAAGTAACACCTACACACAGCCCTTGAACTCTTCTAGGAGGCATCAACATCTGCTTGCTGCCAGCCCAGTGTGTACTTATGGCTTTGGTACTATCAGGCTTTTTTCATTTCAGACACATCCTTTCCCCTAAAGAAACACCTACTATACGAGCTGCACAGCCAACAGAATCACAGTGCCTCATCAGTGCTCACCAGGAAACTCTGATTGTGCTGGGGAGCCAACTTCACCTCTTCGGGCTTTATTTGACCCAAACAGGCACCAACACTACCCTCTCTCCTGGCACCCCTTGAGGTCACCCTCCCTGCTAGCACACTCCAAAAAAGGCACCAGGCTCCAGGACAGCACTGTCCCCTCAGGCTCCAAGTGGGCTTAAGCAAACACTCAGCAACAATTCAGATTTAATTGCAAGTCCACAAGTATACTTCTTCCAGGAAGAATTCCATTTAAGATGGATCTTAAACGGGCTCTAGAAAGCAACCTTCAGCATATACCAAAACTGTATGAGGACAGACAAAACAGCAATTCCCCACATACTCTACCATCTATTTCAAGGCACAGTGGGTTCACTGAAGGGCTTCCTGATAAACTCTGCTTCCCATCAGAAAGGATCCTACAACTACATCCTTGGACCTGGCAGTTCCATGCTAACTCCCAGTTGTCTACTTAGCTGTAAGGTATCAGATCTCCTTCCAGCATAGCTGTGCCCCAGTTTGAGCCCCACCTGTCCACACAGATGGTTTATGTTGGAAGGGTAAAAAGTACAGAGTTTGTCAACTACATTCAAAGGAGACAGTAGGAAGTCTGGTGATAATGAAATGCTATAATTTTGTGTCTCAACTTCAGGTACAGCTTCAAGATGACAAAGACATCATCTGCACCATCACAGATGCAGAAAGAGCCTACTCCTTTGTTTTTCTCCTATGTTAATATTTCAAGAGGATGAATTATTATTTTTTTTAATGGAATTGACATAGGCTTTGAAGTACCACCACATTTACAGTGTGGGACCTGGCAAACTTCGATGAAAATGGTTGATGAATTTCAGATTTTTTTTCATTGTTCTTCTGTTTGATGTTCACACTTCGAGACCTGAAAACGCTGGAATGTGATTCCTGTTCGTGCATGATTAAGGCTCTTTCTATTGCAGCCTTGAAAAATGCACGGGTTATACACAACATGCACAGCTCTATTATTTAGCCCGAAGTTGCTACTTGCAGAAAATCAATTCCCACGTGCTAGTTATCGCAGAACGTTATTTTAATTTGCACAAGGAGAAAGTGTATTCTTCCCTATGAAATTATCTTTTAATATTACAGCCTTTTGTCTTCTTCAGAGGGATGAGGAATGTCAAAAAAAATAAATAAAGAGTCAGTGGGGACTAAGGAGAAGGTAACAAAGCCCCTAAGGAAAGAAACGTGCTCAGCTAAGTGGAAAGAGGCACGGAAGCATTTGTGCTGCTAATTCTGCAGAGTGATGGTAATCTGTCCTGAACATAGCTCTGAATTCACCTCAAGCAGTCACTGCACGCAGTTTTCCAGGTGCTCAGGAAACACAGGCTAGTCACACTCAGCAGTGAGGCTTTCCCTTCCCACCAGGTTGTTCACAGGATACCTGGGCCACCGGGGCATCCAGGGAGGACACAAAGCCACATGCACACCCACACCAGGGCATACCCTGCAAGCCTGACACATGCAGATTGCAGATACAGCTCACTTTTCATAAGCTGATTAAAGCCAACAGGTTTACTGAGATACCCTGTGTACTCACCTCCACCTGTTTTGCTCTGTTTGCTTTTAGGAGCAGGCTGCCAGCATCTCAAAGTGCCAGCCACCCTCCCCCAGCAGCCCTGTGGTTGCTGCTGGGCTGCCCTCCCCCTCCACAGCCCCCTGCAGGCCATGCTGGCCTTTCACTCACAGGATGAGGCCTTTTCTCTCCAGAAGGTCCACAATGCCTCCTCACTTATCATCTTCACCTCAGCAGATGTAGGTCACACCATCCTGTTTGGTGTTTCTTCTCTCTGAACTTAACTATGGGATCAACCAAGCCCCAGGAAGGCAGGTAGCCTCCATGTCATGCATACATAAGGATGAAGAAGCTCAGCCTGTTTCTTTGAGGAGATCCCAAAAGTTCAAGCCCAGTGCTGATAAGTATTTTGCATATGCCACTAGGCAATATACAGGGTAACCTACCAAATAAAGAAGCAAGCAGGCACTGAATGTTTATGATGTATTTGTTTGCACACACTAAAAATTTACTCTGGGCATTTTTTCCCTTGGAACATTCATTGCTCTACAAGCTTGTGCATGCATGCT
>PPHD01015931.1:1337-15834 GCA_002909625.1 Bambusicola thoracicus
AAAAAAAAAAAAAGCCAACAAACTGCTGCACAAGCTTTTGGTTTTCTCCCTACCCTTGGCTCCCCCTCATTCAACTGAGTCTGCAAACCCAATGATTCAGACATATTAATCACAGCTCTCTTAAGGCTTACTCTTATTCTGATGTATTGCTGTGGAATTTAAATACTTGTGGCAACTCTAAATTAGCTGCCACCTCTAGACTGTAGGCTTATATCCAGAAACACTCATTTGGGCACCAGAAAACTCCTCCAAGCAAGTATAACAAAAATGCACTGTCATCTCGCTCCTCTGCTTCTGACTGCAGAAGTGGGTTATACTCCCAGCTTGACAGAGCCCCTGTTTCTTCTGTCTTTTCACATTATATTCAAGCGTTGCCCAACATTTTTATGGTACTCTTCTATGAGGAATTTTGTTTGATTTCCATTAAATGACTAATTGCTCAGATGGTAAATTTCTGAGTAGTTCCACTGATGTATGCCAATTACAGCAGCTCACAAACAGCTCCTGCATTAGAAAAAAAATCCATATTTTTAATGACTCCCTTGCTGTCCTGCACGTATGTGTGTATGTCATGACATACAGCTTTCTACCATCTGCACATCGCCCCTTATACACACTTTGTGTTATAAATTGCTTGGCTGTGAGGTATCTTGACACTTGATATAACAGCAGGGCTTGGGGGGGAAATGTAAGTGCTGATCATTAGATTATTGCTGAAGTATTCTCTCCTTCTCTCTCCTCCTTCCTATGTTCCCTGGAGACCCAGGTGTTAATAAAATCAAACAAAATGAAAATAGGTAAGTTATTGCAAGCTATGAACGTCAACATTGTACCACGCCTCACTAGTTTCCAATACCACCTCATTCTTGAGGCAACCAAAGAAAAAGATGCAATTTCATCCTATAGTCTGAGTGGTGTAAGGAAAGGACAAAAGAGACAAGATATTGCAATCCAAAGGTCAGCGACCCACTCCCTTGTATAATTATAGCATTTCATTTATGCTCAACCAATCTATCCCTGGATGGCTGATAGTAAATTAGTAGCTAAAAAAGCACAATTTTAAAGATTCTTCAATAACTAGTAACTGAGCTCTAAAACCGGATCATTGTATGAGTAGACAAGCACAAGTACTGCCTGATGGCATTTACTATAGATTTCTTTAAAAAAAAAAAACTCTACACAAAGAGGTCAGATCAAGAAATCCAAATCTGTCTTTTGCTGCTGTACTTCAGAAACCCTGAAAATAGATTTAATCTAGACTTAACTAGATTTAATACAGTGGATACACTTAATGCATCTTCAAAGTGCAAGCATTTCATCTTTGTGCAGCATTCCTCATTTACCGCAAATAAATAAATCAGATGCTAGGCTGTGCTCTTCCATCACATTTTCCCAAGAAAGCTTCATACAGTAACAAAAGCTATGTACGAAGATGAACGTTCAACTTGTTGCTAATATATATTAACAGCAGGATTTGGAGTTTGGTCCTCATCTAAGAACCACCATAAAGCCTGGCATAGTGAACTATAGAAGATCTTAATACTCCACTGTCACAACTGATAAAACAAGTAAAAATATCAACTATAATGAAGAGATAGTTCTAGTCCTGGTCTTTCCCCACTTTCTTATGAACTTAAGTGATCTGGCCACCTTTATTAATGAATTTTTTATTAACAAATAGAGATCAAGGTTTTCATAGCCTGCTAACCATTGTTATTGGAGTATACGGCACGCAGCTCTTTGGATTATCATCTACTGGACAACCTGCTAAAGGCAATGCAAAAGACATTCCAGATCTGTGGAACTGGTCAAAGAATCCCTTAATCTACATCCACGTTGTATATCCTGCAAGGCCAAGGACATGCCAAGCTCACACCCTCCCACATCGTAACGTTCTGCACTTCGATGCAAGTACTTTATGCTACACAATATTATATGAAACCAAAAGGGAAGTAACTCTCCCTAAGTAAGTGCTGGTTGAATAGTATAAACAAAACACAACCTGTTCACAATACTGGAAAACTACTAGTTCAGTATTTCAAAAAGCTTTAACCCCTACAACTGCCAGCAGGTCATACTCACGTTTCATTTACATTCTAAATACTGACTGAATTAAAAACTACAATTATGGCTGCTTTGAAAAATACAGCTATCTTTTCACTAGAAAAGCTGTCTATTGTCTATCACAACCAGACAACAGAAGTTAATACCTATAATGAGGACAAATGAAAGCAAGGATACAATCAAACCAAAAAGAATGCATGAAGATGCTAAAGGGACTGAATGAATATAACCTAAGATACATGCAAGCTGGCCCAAGGAAACGAGAAAAGTACAGCTCAACAGCATATTCATAGCTGCCTGCACATACATACACAAAAATACTTTTTGCATGCTTTGTTTCACATGTGGTCCAGAAGTCAATGGGAACTCATACCATGAATGTTTACCACCACTTATTTAGTGCTTTAGTTCCGTTTTGACTATTTCAGACACTGAGACAGGGAGCTGTCTCTGATTTCAGGTATCAAAGTAATTCTAGTAGGCATAGGTTAATTTTTTAAGTGCTCAACATAAGTTTTAGATATACATTTCAATAATGCTTATGTTGCATATTTCTGGATTTGTGTGTCACATTAATACGACTGTGATAAAAAGCGGACAGAAGAGAGCTCTGGAAAGAGCTTGTCAACAGTATTTTCAGGTGAAAAAAAAAAGAAAAAAAGAGAAGTAGATGGTTTTGATCTCCAGAATGTGAAGTGTATGAAGTACAACAATTAAAACAGAAGGGTAGGTACTTCGAACTCATTAAAATTTCTTTTGAAGATGAAAGCCATTAGATTTCGATGAGAACTTGGAGTAGAAGCTCACACTGACATGAGAATATTTAACCTGTAGTCTACAGTGCTTCAAGCAATTGATAGTAGGATAAATAATTGCTAGGCTGTAGTAACCACATAGAAGGGAAAAAAAGGATTACCCTAATCAAATGCAGTCAGTGTGGTGTTGCCTGTCTCTGTGCTCCACATTTCATCCTGAATTGTTCAGAAGTTTGCAGTTACAAAAACGGAAATCCTGAGTTCTTTAAGAGGAAATTGTAAAGGATTTCTTTTCCTGCCACCTCCAAGAAAACTTTGATAATATTCAGGGTCAGTTCCTCAGCTGGCAAAATCAACATAGCTGAGTTAAAGCTATTGGAACACTGCCAATTACTAGCAGCTGAACGCCTGGTTTTACTACAGGGACAGCCCTATTTTACAACTCCTTCCTCCACGGTCCTATCTTCTTTATTTTAATAAAGACATTGATAGCCAAATACACTCTTGTCAGGAGTACACATTATCCTCTTCTGAAAGTACAAATCTCTTATTTTGCTTTAGTGGGTTACAGTTGGTGATTAATTCTTGCTCATATTTCAGTATGGACTGAAAACAAGGTCTGTACAGCAGTGTATTTTTTGTTTGTTTGTTTTTACAGTATACACTGTATATAAAGGGGACCCTACCCCATTCCGTGCTCAGGACTGAAACAAGGCAACTGATGATTTTAACAGAGGTCTAAAGTAGAGATAACAGATCCTTCAGAAGAGATAGAGAAAACCTTTGTCACACTACAATATGAACAGCTAATGCTGCTTGTCAGCTCACTGTAAAGAAATGGGAAGGAACAAAAAAAGGAAGACACTTGCATGAGTTGTAAGTCATTGACAAAGACAGGATTGCTTCTACAGGTCATCCCTCTGGACTTGCTGTCCCCATAAAATCAGGACTGAAACACCAACATGTCCTTACTCACAAGTGTTGCTCACATAGTAACATATGCAGAAAAAAAAAAAAATACTTCACAGCATTTTCTCTTCCATCTGTTTATCCTTCCAAAAAATATTCAAATTGTAAATATGTGCTGCTTGATGATACTCTACCAAGCCCTCTTTGCACCCCAGACAGCATAATCCCTACATAAAATATCTTCACAGAAAAACAGCCCATTTTCTCTTTTCCATATAGGCACTTTCAGCATGAATCAGCAAATAAAACCCAGACCACTCTTCACAGCCTACAGGCCTATGCAGGCAGTGGTTTCCATTTCATTAAGAACAAGCAACCTCCATTTCACACTTTTCTAATCCCAGGCAGCTCTTGCTTTACCCCACAAGTCTTTTGCTTTGGATGAGAAGATAAAACCCTTATGCTTTAAACAGAAGAGAAAAGAGACCTGACCTGGTACCACAAAGCAGACTGCCTCAGAATCCTCCTTGTGCTGCTCCTCACAGTGAGCTAATCTCTTCCCAAGCAGCTCTTTCCACATCCACACTGTTCGTAAGTCCAAACTCTATGCAGTCTGCAACCTTTTCTTTCTGACCAGGCTTAAAAAGGGCAACTTCTTCCAGTTGACCACCTGCTCTCTGACTTCACAGCTCTCCCTCGTTATGCACAGGTGTGTCCAGGGGCACCACACCCAGCATTTTCTTACTAGTTTTTTGTCAGTGCACTGTTGGAGAATCAGTTTCACCATAGTTATATAAATGCAGGAAAACGAATTCTGAAATTAAGTCATCTAGGAAGGAAGACTCAAAATATTTAACCCTGCATATATTAAAAAGGCAGGGTTTGTTTTTTTTTTTTTCTTCCATTTTACTTCTGTCAGGAAAAAGCTCCAGGGAAAACAACAGATTTTTGAATCCTTTTAATTTTTGGCAATAACCTTTGCCTTCTTAGACAAGCGGGGTTTCAAGCAACACTTTTAAGAGCAGCTTGAGTTTCGTAGGCAGGCTTTTGTAGGGCTTAAAGGTAGCCAGGAAACCTGATGGTCAGTGAAACTCTTATGTGTAACAACAGTTTCCTTTTGATTAGACACAAATGTTAAGTGTGCAATGCTAGACTAGTATCCACTCAGCTCTACAATGATAAAGGAAAACAAAACATACTAATCTGCAACAAAAGATACAGACAAATACCCAGATATTTGTAGCTAAATTAGCCTTAAAAATATTCCTTCACAATTTCCCAAGGGAATGTGACTCCAGAGCTGGACACAGAGGGGATCAGAAGAGACACTAGACATGGATGGAGGAGGCGTGGGGCAGCTGTAAGGAAAGAAACTGAGCCAGATTGTAAAAGATCAGTGGGATCCTGGTACAGAGGCCGTAAGACTGAGCTAATGACATCACTGGAAATGGGGAAATGTTGAGGGTCTCTTTCAGTCAACTTTTGCAGTCTTCCAGAAATACCTGGTTTACCTTGTGAATTTAGCTTGCTTGCTTCTCTCTCTAGTAAGAATAGCTCTAGTGGGTTTCAAAATCATGTTTTGACAAACAGTTGGTTCCTTTCAGTAAATTATTTCCCCAAATCCCAGCATAGGCAAGGTTTGCTTCAAGGAGACAATTTAAAAGCCAAGTTTACTCTTGAGATAAGTGGTCAAATATTACTGAAACTGTAGTACTTGCAAATATTTGAAATTTAGTATCTTAGCTGTGCAGCTGAAGCATGTGTGCCCTGTCTGTAGTGGAGGGTTACAATGAAGTAATAACTGTTATAGAAAGAATTCTTTGTCTGTACAACACATAACTTTTCTTTCTTTTTTTTTTTTTTTCAAATTGCAGTAGATGAAAAGAATGCTTTGAGCTATGTACCAAACTTTATGATTAGAGCTTGAAAAAATACTTTTTATTTATTTTAGAGTGAAGCTTTTGGAAGAGAAGATGAGGAATGACCTTTATAACTACTCTGAAGAGCTGACATCCCATCAGCTTGCTCACTCATCCGGTAATGGAAGAATCCAAGTTAGAATTTATCTTGCTGACACTACAAGTGGGTACACCCAGGAACTGTTAGGTTTGGACACATCTATCCCACTACTACTTTTCATACCTTCTTTAAAATATGTGATAAAAATATCAATTGAATTATTATTATTTTTTTTTTTCCACAAACGATTTCATTTCACCAATAGCAAGTTTTGCCTGACCAATATTGTCACTTTGACTGATGGCATAACTGCATCAGTAGACAAGAGAAGAGACACTGATGTCATCTATCTGGACTTCAGTAAGGCCTTCGACATGGTCGCCCATAAGATCCTTCTCTCCAAATTGGAAAGATACGGATTTGATGGGTGTACTGTTCAATGGACAAGGAACTGGTTCCAAGATCGTACCCAGAGAGTGGTGGTCAATGGCTTGATGTCCAGATAGAGGACAGTGACAAATGGTGTCTCTTAGGGGTCAGATATTCAAAATATTATGGTAATAGGATTTTGTGTGGCAATTGCTTCTGTGTCTCTACTACAGTAGGAGTAGTAAAGGCAATGTCACTGTGGGTCACTATTCTCAAAGCTTTGTCCCAGTCATTTGCAGAACTTCCAGGTGAACAACATATTTGCAAAAAATAGTTAAAAATTAGAAGATTTCACTAACATCAATAAAACCTCTCCTAGAGTTCAGCAGAAAACTGATTTTTCTTGTTATTTAGAATTTTAAAACCTCAATTATTACTGTTAAGTAATTGAAGAAATTTGAATGCTTTCCATAATATATTCTAAGATAAAAATATTGCTCAGATATTTGAGAAAAAATAAAAAAAGGAAAAAAAGGATAAAAATATAAAGGTAAATTTAGATTCAAATAAATCCCTCCCAGCATTACTAAGTAGCCATCACTCTAAACACTATATATTTTAGGTCACTATCAAAAAATAAACATATTCCTTTAGTTTGTTAGAGCTAGTTTGTTACTGTATATCCCTAAAACCAGACTATCTAGGACTAAATCTGAAAACAGAAATCAGATGTGCTGTAGCATTGAATGTTTAGAAAATCCTTTGCCTATGGAGTATTTGTCGTGCTATTATGTTAAATTTAGCTGGTCAAATTCTGCTCTTGCGTGAACTTCACATCTGTCAACAGAGAGTGTACGAGGCATACATCACGGCTGCACTTAGCTCAGCATAGGCAGAGATGTAGTATTTGAAATACATTTTATCTTTTGAAAGCCATACGTTTTTCCAATAATAAATGTTGAAACAAGGTTCCCTAGGGTCATGCAATTTGTGTTCTTCCCTACTCAGCTAAAGACGATATTAAGGAGCTAAAGTAAGGAGAAATATTGTCAGTTGGCTACAGCAATGTAATGTGTTTGATATCACTCTTCTGGCACTTTGGACACTTTGTTTAACATGGAAATCAACATGAGAAGACTAGCTGCTGAGTACTTCCAGGTTCAGAGTTTGTTACAAGACAGGATTGTCACGTCAGAGGCTCTGTGTGCGCCACCAGGCTGATAAACGTGCACTCTCTATAGCAGTGGTGGATGGTAGGACTTTAACAGCTGGTAAAAGAGCAGCCCTGAAGGCGGCTGCTGTCCTTATTGGACAGGACAACAGCTGCAAATGCCAAAGAGAAAGCAATAGGTAGAAAGACTGAAGTAAATAGGAATTCCATCTGCAGTGTTTTAATGAAGTAGATGAGTTACTTTTTTAGTGACATAATCATATTCCAATATTAACAGTTTGCCTAACTTTAAAACAGAAATATTAAAAATACTTGCAAACCTCCTGGAGCACAGATTCCTCAAGCATTCTACTGGAGTGCCAGACAGTGAGGCTCTTAAAAATACGAGGTTCTATTGAAAAGTACTCCAGAAATCTCAGGTAAAATTTGACAGTGATTTTGCTCAGGCAGGCAGAAATCACCACAGCAAGCAAAGATACAAGTCTATGAGCAATATTTACTGCCACTATAATGTTCTAAATTTCTTACACTGTTTACACAGAAATAGAAATTGCAGCTGCTCAGATTACCCGAGATGAAAGAAGTCATCTAAGGTGGCAGTTTCTTCTCTTACCCTTTGCAGAGGTGAGGCAAAATAGAAAATGTTCTGGTAAAATATACTAGTTTGCACGCATGAGCATAAACACCATAGTAACCTGTAGCAAGCGCTTCCATCAGCTGCTCTATTGAAAGAAGTAGTGACTGTAGGATATCAGATTAGTGCTGAAGTACGTTTTTAAATGGAAAGCGAATGAGTAAGCAATGAAAGAGCAGCACACATTGCCATACTTTAAAACATATGCACAAAAGACCCAAAACAGATCTTTAGAACTCTACAGATTATGCAGAGAAATCGCAATCGTTTTATCGAAACTTTCTAAAGCATCTTTTCAAAATTCTCTGCTATTTTTCAAACATTTCAGTACAGAAAATAAAGGTGGGAACCAAAGAACTAGCTGCATTTCAACCTTGCTCCCAGATCTCTGTAACCAAACTTTTTTTAGCTTTCGTTTCATTTATTGAACACTAAAACTGATCGTAGTGCAACATTTTACCACCATCAATTTTATTTCTGAAAAATCATGGAACATGGAGACAGCTTTCCCTTAAGATATTTTAATTCAAATAGTTATCCTCATAGCTAGTTACTGATATTCCATTTCAGTCCTCTGAAGGTGTTCAACAGCTTATAGGTTTAACAGCAGTAGTTTCGGTATTTCCAAAGCTATCAATTCAAGCATCAAGATTTAAATTAGAAGATGAAATTTCACAGATGAAAATATTAGGATAATTTTATCAGCTGTCATACTGAAATGTGTATACATATAGAATTATGTACTATGTCAGATTGAAACAGTCCATCAGAAAATGTCAGAAGGTGCATATATTGGCTTGCTTCCCAACTGGATTCCTACAAGAACCTTAACTAAAAATCTTAAGTCTCTTTTTTTTTTCACCATCCACTTTTGCATTTTTAATTATTTCCAATTCTTCATAGTAGCACTTTCCATTCAGCTATGCAATATAGTGTTGCATACATAATATTTTATAAGAGACAGCTTCTGTTATGCTTTGGGATTTGAATTCACAATTGTTTTGATTTATTAGATGATAAACCTTTTCCAATGCTTTCTTCCTGTTTAAAAAGAGATCTGTAAATAACCAATCCAATATGAAAAATGCTAAACAGCTCCTTTGAAATTCTAATGGAGGTTGGCTTTGGTTATGCTATCACCCACTGCAGAATCTTTGTGATGATACTTTATCGTATGTCTGGAATGTATAAGAGTGTAGCCTGAAAATGTATATGTATTTCTATGTTGGTCTGCTGAGACATAAAAATTTCAGTTGGGTGCAGATAGCATGTTAAAGTTCGATTTAGGAACATATAAAAGATTATTTTACAATATCTAGGGCTTATAAATTTTGGTTTAATATTCAGAGATGTTTGCTGTTAAACATAATTCAACTGTTTCCTTGTCTTCTTTCTTATTGTTAAATGTTTAATTATTTCAGATCTGTTATCTTGCTGGTTCAGGCTTCCCAACTCTCAAATCATCATTGAAGAAACGTTGCTGAAAAGCTTAACACCAGCTAGTCCTTATTTCCTGCCTCCACACCATTTTCTGCCTATATTTATGTTATATGGCAGGTAAATATCATGGTGTGCCTTGATGTTAGTGACCTAGTCCAGATAGAGCTAGGACTAACTGGGCCACGCACCTTGATCCTTGAATCTAGACCTGTAGCTCTAACTTAAACTCAATTCCTAAGCCACTAATCCTTCCTAATTAATCCACTGTTTTCTCTAGTTTCATACAGACTCTATATCTGGTGTGCTCAGCTACTGAGCAAACTTTGTTTCGTCACTGTATGGGCTATGATCAGGGTTTGTAGGGCTCAGAAGTTCTTTTCTCCTTGACAGCCTCCTCACTTTTCCAGGCTTGCCATTCCTCAGAACCATGCCTGGCTTTGCTACCACTGACTCAGCATTTCTAGAATGCAGTAAAGGGCTTATCAATTAAAATTTTAAGTGTTAATTGCTTATTAATGAAAACTTTAATTTCTGCGAGATTAAACTTTTAACTGCTAGGTGGCTGAAAGAGTTCCAGCTCATAACAACTAATACTCACCAGCAGAACATTTTAAAATGCTCCTTCTATAGAACAAACCCTATATCCAAGTGTGTGAAAGCCCAGATGCATAGAATCATAGAATGGCTTGGGTTGGAAGGGACTCCAAACATGGCTAGGTATTTCCAAGATTGAGAATAAAAAACGTGGCTGAATAATCAGGATGCATTAAACAAAAGGCTAATTTGGGATTAAAGAAAATCTCATTGTTCATTTTAGGAATGTCAAAAGAGGATTCCTCCCCTACCTTTATTTCACCTGCACATGTCTTCAAGTAAATGAATTCTTCTAAAAATGTATAACTTGAGAAAGATATTCAGATTCAGCCTGACTTGGTCCTAAGGATGAAGATTCTGTTGTGTTCTGACATTGACACATTTACTATCTATTGCCAGAACTGCTATGTAACCCAATGAACCTTTCTAAACTTCTAAAACAGCCCTCAGGTCTTGATTTTCACAAATTCATAAGATATACTGAAGAAGAAGAAAAACTGAATTCCTAGTATAGTATAAGCTGTTTGACTAGAAACTGGACTGAATTCTTCAGTCTCTTTTCTAACTTCTAGAATTTGTGGACAAGACATCACAGAAATATGTAAGGCACAGCATTCAGTCTCCATTCCTTAACACCTTGTATTTGTTCACGTTCAAAATTCCCACCCATTTCCTTAAGCTCTCTTTTATGTCACAAGAACTTTGCAGAGGGCTTGGACATCGTTGCCAAATACAGAATAAAGCATAGTGTCTTTTGCTCTTACCTCCAGAGCCACAACATGAGAAGCTTCTGGCACTCTGATGTTCTGTCAGATTTTAATGCGGACCCTGGAAGTTCATGGACACGACGCTGTACAATCTGAAGAAGATAAATCACATTTACTTCAAGCCAGCTGACAGCAGTTTAAGCAGCTGCAATCATCAACCACCAAGGGAGTTTCTTCTTTTATCTTACTAAATGCAAAAGTATACCAGGAACTGGTAATATCACTGTACTATCAGGAGTCCTGCTTTTACATAAATATCAGCAAGCGGTAAGTAAATTCTGTTGACGAAATGTAATAAAACAAAGACGGTTTCAAATATGACCATTCCCTGATGCATTCTGTAGCCCCGTCTTACTCACTTATTGCATGCTGCTGAGATTATAAGGTTTGCTTTTATCTGTCAGAAATCAATATTTCAAACATCGGATAAAAGAGGAAATTGAACTGGGAATAGGCTGAAGTGCTGTAAAAACTACAAAGCACAATTATCAAAAAGCACTTAAAGTACTTAATAGGACACACATATAAAAATGCTCAAATTAATGTCAGGGAACTATAATGAGAACTTTTTCTATGCTTTTTGATCCAAATGCAATGTAATTCGAGTGCTGCTTGGTCAGTCAATACAGTTTTCAATTTATATGAAACCCTAAGGATTTCTAGCAATCCATTTGCTAGAACTGAGCCATTACATATGATTGGTTAATATTTCAATTTATTGAAAATACATTATTTTGTGTAAAGTGTTTAAGTTGTTGAGGTTTAACCATTATAAACAGTTATGATAAAAATAGATCTTTGGGTAAATAGCGACTTTACAGTCAAGCTTTTAATAAATACTGGTATAACTAGAAAATTGGATTTTAAAGGGAATAGACATCATAAGGAAAAAACTCAAATATGCTGTACTGAGATGAGAGGGAAATGGTATATACAACCAATCTTTATCAACATGCATTAAGCTGAGAAAGGACTTTGTAAAATGTTGGAAGCAATTGCTATTTTATGCAAAAAAGTTCGCTATTAACTTTGCCACTTTCCCCTTAAGTTTATATATTCATTTATCATCTTTAATGCTATCGAGTTGGAGGTCCTTACAAAACTATCCATTCCCGATCTGCAGTCTGTACGTGTCTGAATGCACTTATGAGAATCTACAGAAAATACATTGTGTGGCCTTAAGTAATTTGATGTGACATAAGAGCTGCAACATCCATGGAATTGTAGCTACGATTTGAACAAGCGAGGCCCATAATAACTAAATAACTGTATCAAACCATATCACTATTTTCTTTACTTTTAGTGAGGAACAACAAGGGCTCACTGGAAAACTTTTAAGAAAAATAAATAGGAAAAAATTTTCTAATGGTTGTATTTCATTTTCATACCTTAGCCATTACACATTTTCCATACAAGCAAAGCTTAGCACAATCACAGTTAAAAGGTGCATCTTATTGAAACCACAGCAATCTCCCTGAACTTTGAATCAGACTACGGTTTCCATTAACTGACAAAATGTTTCACTAAACCAGTATCTTCTCATATCCTCCTCACTCAAGTTTTGGGCCTAATCCATTACAACTTATTGCTTAACGTGCCTACTCTTTTTTATGCTTCTTTCATCCAGGCTAAGTTCAAATTCCTTTGTGTCTTCCATTTTCTAGATGCATAATTTCATTTCAGTCCCTAGAACCTCAGTTTGGGTCATCTACTATCTTAAATTCATTTCCCCTATCCTTCGTGGTTTTTCCTGTATCTTCCCCTTCCCTGCTTGTATGCTCATTAGTCTATCCCCAGTCCCCAACCCAATATCTTTATGCAACAAACAATGCCAACATCGGATGTCATATCATTCTCTTATCTATCTGTAACATATCAATTTCTGTATCTATCATGTATATCTATATCTATATGCTATTTCTGTTTTTCTCGTGTTTATTTGATATGAGTTGACCTCCCTGTGTCAGTTTTGAAGCTTGCCACATCTTCAGATTTCACAGCTTTCCTAAGCACTTTTACTTTACTTCCACGAGCTAAAAGGATTAAGTGGTGATGCAAATTAAATAAATAATAATAAAAAGGTAGTAATATTTCACATCATGTATTATTTCTATCATTCTTGGAACAACATTTTAAATATGTAACCAAAGAACAAAGTATGCACAGCCATGTAAGAATAATATATTTGCATACACAAAAATAAAAGTGAATATGATATTTTCCAGAAAAAGGAATGGTATTACAGGCAGAAGAATGAATAATGGTTATCACAGTGAGTGAAGATTCCTGTCTCTGTCCAAGAAGCCTTTTGCCTTATTCTGAGGAAATCAGAATCAGAGCCTTATTCTGTGAAACAGTTATAATGTTAATGTTCCCTCAGGTTGTGCAGTTTCAGGTCTGTTTAGGCCACTTAGTTGTTTTTTTTGTTTGTTTGTTTGTTTGTCTTTTTTGCTTGTTTGTTTTTTTGAGCATACAGGGTGATAGAATAATGCAGCTAGGTTCTGATGTAGACACTGACTGACTTGTACAATTCGCAGATACAAAAGGAGTCAAGAATATTTGTGAACTTAGCTGCATGGTATATAGGAAAAATCTGTTTCTGTGATTCTGGTTTTGTGTATATTAAGTGAATACAATTAAACTGGAGGAACTGAGAACTAAATCCCCTAAAATCAGAGTTTTCACGTGTAAAACCAATGTTGACAAGACAAAGAATAAATAGATTGATTCAGCTGGACATCATATTTACTTGAATTCTTTCTGATTATGTCTTGAGTTTTCAGATTTCCTGAATTAACAAACAGAGCATATACCTTTTCAAATAATAAATATTTCCAAATAACAAAATAATAAATAAATATTTTGTTTTAAAAAATGGTCTAAGTGAAAACCATAATATGATCTTCTGGTAAGGCAATTGTACTTAAAGCAGTTGAACATTATTGTATAATGCATTTTACAGAAGCTTCCTCTATTGAGCTTTATTGTATTTTTTCCTTCAATTATTAAATATAGAGGCTCAACCTCAAAAGCAAATGTACTTGTCTTTACATGCACTTGAATTGTTACTGCCATTTAAAACTAATCAATGTTTTCTTTAGTACCATAATAGCTTGTTTGCAAAGCACCTCTTTTAGAAAAATTTACACTGTGTTCAGAAAGAAAACATATTATACATACTAAAAGAAAGATTCTTCATAAAGAGAAAGACAGTTTGATTCGTGCCCAAAAGTTTAGTGCAATGAAACTAACCTGAAGAGCTTAAAAAAATGGTGCAAAAAGGAGAGTTGCTATTAGATTATACCAGGGTGTTGATATATTCAAGGAAAAATTATGCATTGTATACTATCCTTGTATCTCCAGAGTGATTTGAAAGGGCTCACCATGTATGCAGTGAATATATATATATAAATGGATTCTAGATTTTATTATGTATACAGTTATTTTAGACCTATAGATTTTCATTAATGTTTACAGGGACATGGTTAAAATCTTACTATTACCAGAGCTGAAATACATCTGGAAATTCAATTGCAAAAAACTCATAGGACACCAAGGTCTCATCAGTGGTGGAAAGCCCAAACTACTTCAGTGAAGTCAATATATGCACTGACAGTACAGTTTGACACAAACAGGAAGGTTCACACCACTTTGCTGTGGGAATATAATGGAGGTTTCTTGATTAGTCTGTCTGGACTCCTTCAGAAGGAGTTCAAAGAAAGTTAAACAAGATGAGTAGCCTGAATGTCTCAAGTTCTGCATTTATAAAACAACCAGAAATCTTAATGAAGGACAAATGAAGCTTGCACAGAACTCATACACGGGTCTTATCATT
>PPHD01015932.1:4574-15834 GCA_002909625.1 Bambusicola thoracicus
GGGGGAAAGCCACCAAGACATTCAAGAAGCATTTCAGGTAATCTTCAACTACCTCATAGGATTCTAGGTAAATACGCTGGGGATGCAACATAAGGTGTATGCTCCAGGGCATTATAATGTGAAAGCAGAAGTAGTGAGTTTTGAATGGAGGCCATCTACAATCTGATTAATTAGAGAAGAGAGCAATTATTAAGTTACTAGGCGTTAAGATTTTTATAAGGGACGCTGTATGTTTCAAATTTTTTGCTGTCATTAATTTGTAAAATAAAAAGTCTGAATTTGAATCTGATGACTTAACAATGCCAACTTTAATCAACCATTCAGTTATTCCGTTCTCATAGTGAATGGGAAAACAAAGCTCCTTATAAGGAAGCAGAGATTAGTTCACTGAAATATGGATTTTGGAATATGGATATTGCCAATGGCTAGCACATACTAGGGGTGATGCCAAATGTGGGAACAATGCCAAGTGTTATAGAGTGATGTCTCTTTTCTTTTTTGCATCTATCTTCTCTTTGTATCCGCTCCTGACCGCTTGTTTTTGTTACCTGGCCAGCTCAACCATGGCCTTTTGTGAACAAGTTGCAGGGAAGCAGTTGTCAGTGTCAGAAGAAACTAATTTTCTGGTGTTGGACTGCTGCTAAAATCAGTAGCATGCTATTATTCATAGACCATTTCACTAGGCATCTGTAAGGAATATAATAAGAGGAAGTAACTGTCCATGGTTTCAGCTTGCAATAGGTTTAAGAGTTTCAAAATTGGATTTAACTGTAGTGGTTATACAAGCTGTGGCACTCTTCAGAGCTTGAAAGCCTTGAAATACGTTTGATATTGCTAACATATTTGTGTGAGAAGTGTGTATGAAAAAATAGCCTAAATGGAGAAAAAGTAGCATTATAGTGAAATGTACTTTGTAAATGTCGCCATGAAAAAGGAAGCATCCCCAAAATATTTCATTTGATGTGATGTTTTCTATCCATAGCTGTCATAGGTCTTCAGTGAACGCTGTATTATCCTTTTAATTAAAAACACTGGTGTTTTTATTTTTCAATTTAAAAAAGATTTCTCTGAACAGGAGTGAAAAACCTTAATGGATTTTTCATAGGAGAGAAAAATAAAACAACCTGAGGTTATCTTACATCTAATTTTCATAAACTAATCTGGACAGAGTGAAATATGAATGCAGTAAAAAGCGTAATAAAAAATATCAACTTGCAATCTTGCGGTGCTCTGAATATTGCAGACTTTTAAAAACAAAATGATCAATATTTTACTCAGTTTTGAAGACAAAGCCGTTGAATTCAGAATGCCTTTGGGCTTGAAATAGAGTTTTCCAGAAATTCCTGCACAGCCCAGTGGTGACCATAAAACTGTGAATGCAGTTGTTTGCCCTCTCTCCATTTTAGACGAAGACTCCCATGACGTGTAAATATTGTATGCAGTTTTGAAAAGTAGTTCTGCTTCACTTCATCATTTGTGGAGAAAATTTGGAAGGTGATGCCTCCATTCACTCATAGCTAAAAAAAAAAAAAAAAAAAAAAAAAGTAAAAATGATAGAAATATCTGATAACTAGCTTAGCCAGCATGGTTACAGTATAGAATTACCATATTTTAGGTGTTTGTATTGTAATTGCCTGAAGAGCAAGAAGTGTTCAACTGCTCTCTTTCTCAGATAACCTGATGCTGTGCAGGTGTGCATTTTTCTTTTTGAAGCAAGTGAGTGAAGATGCTACTGTGCTCCTTGTGCATATAATTACTTTGCACAGCGTAACTTTTGAAATTATGTGTGTTGTCTTTTAAAATATTGTAATATTTCCTGAGGTTCTTAGTACCGAAATAGTTCTGTGTATTATTGTGGTAAGTGAAATAGTGAATGTTGACATAATGACTCATTTGTATTTTAACAACAGGTTTTTGGAGTGGGAACTCTGAAATCTTCTCCAGAAGAGCCTAGAATACAGCTAGCAAATGCCTATTTACTGTTTCCACACATTCAGAGCATCCAGGCGTCACAAACACTGGTACAGGTAATACATTTCAATCAGAAGTGAAACATTAACCTACCCTGACATGAAAGAATTTTGTTTTCAGGCTACTAGGGTACAAGGAATTTTAACAAAGTCTAAGGGACTGTGCGAGAGAGGTAATGAGATAGATAAGTGGTTTTACAATGAGCTGGTGTTTTTGGTTTTACTGAGAGAAACATCTTTTGGCCTTTAGGCTATTCCCATTTTTGTGTGTTTCTGTGGTGTGTTGTCCTTGCAGTTGTGCTAATAAAACCACATGTCACCCTGTTCTAAATCAAAGAGTATAATCAATCTGTTTTAAAATAAATAAATAAATAAAAATCCACTGTGTTATTAGAGGACTGGGGAGGGAGAAGCTGAGCAATTTTTACTTTCCAGTTTTACTTCAGACCCATTTCCCAGACTGGTTCACAGCTGTGATATGCATGATTAGTTGGAGCATCCCTTCCCATTCCTGTTACTACTGAAGACATCAGCCCTTGACTTGGCTGGAACATGGAACTGTGAGGAATAAAACAAGATGGATTTTAGGAGGCATAACTACTAAAACTGGAAGAGAAGGTTTAACAGTTCCTGAGATACAGGTGCAGTTCCAGGTTGGACAGTTTGATTAGATGATCTTAGAGGTCTTTTCCAACCTTAATGATTCTATGATCCTATTTTTGTAGTCCTCTAGGCTATATAGAACTGTTCAAGAGAGTAACTAACTGGAAAAACTGGCAATTCTGATTTTCTTCAAGTTTTTTCATGGATAAGAACTTTCGTATTATATATGGACTTAATTTTGTTTAAAAAAAAAAAAGAGTATTTTGAGTATTTTTGCACATAACAATATAATCTTGTATCTAAATATACTCTACTCTGTGTTGATTGTTTTCACGGTACCTTCTGTTTGTTTTTCCTGAGAAAAATTCTCACCTCAGATCTTTTTTTTTTCTTTTCCTTGTTAATGACTGAATAGAAAAGTTTAGGGGAGCATTTGACATTTGCATTACTGTAACAGTGAGGAGCATTTTCCTCTGCTTTATTTCTCTAGAGTACAACCTCGAGATCATGCTTGGCAGTGCCACCTGGCACCAATCTTGTCTCAGTACACAAGATGCAAGAGAGCATTGACTTGGTTCTCCTAGCTCTGGGTATGATTTTCCTGCCTGGCTATAACTGGGGAATTCTTCTTCAGTTCAGTGAATGCTGCCAATCTGAAGAGAAATGCTGCAGCAGTGGCACAGGCACATCTGTTGGAGGTGGTAGGCGATATCTAAATACTGAAAAGAAACTTGTGGCTTGAGTTTGAGTCCCATTTGTGGAAAAGATTTCTCTACAGATAGCTGTCTGCTCCAGAAGTGCCCCTTTCATTTTGCCTTACTGATCTGGATCCCATAAAAGCTGGTATGATTCCTTCTTGTCCAGCTCATCTTTTAGGCTTAGAAGCTGTGCTGGGGAAGAGGTCTGTGAGATTTGAGTGAATACAGAGATGCGAACTTAAGGATACATGAATACTAAACCGTGGAGATTTGAGTGAAAAAAATGTTTAAGATGAATAAGTCACACCTACAGAACTGCATGCTTGCTTACCTCTGTTTTCTTTTATCTGAGTAAAATACACTGCTAATGTAAGTTCAGGATAGAATAAGCTTCATTTGGATATGCTAAAGATACCCTTGCCTCTTAAGTCTACTGATACTGCTTGGAAACCTGTGAGAAGGCTCAGTGGGGGCTGTGTTGGTGCATCTCTTCCTGTCTACACCTTTTCTCACTCTTAATGGCTGGAACCTACATCTGACTTACAGTCTAAATTTCTCTGTGGCCAGTTTGTATTTGTTTGTTGAGATCCACATTTAGTTTTGATAACTCCTCCTGCTTCTGGCACTTAAACTCAGAAGTCTTTTTTTTAGGGAGCATCACATCTTTCAGCTTTCCCTTTGCTAATCTGAGCAGTCCATACTCTGTTACTCTGTGGCATCCTTCCCTGTGATGGGCTGGTCATTTCTTAGCCAAGCTGGCCACCCTTTTCTGCAGCTTTTCCAATTGTAACAACTTCTTTTGAAGGTGAGTGGCCAGAATTGTGTGTAAGGATATGGGTGAAGTGTTTTTTTGTTGTTGTTGTTGTTTTTCTCTCTCCTCTTCAGAGCCTAGCTGTTGTAAGCATGATGTGTCCCTGGAGACTGTAGGTGAAACTGTAACCTCTGCAGTGGTGCGTGACAGGCTTGTGTCTGCCTTTTGGGGGTGATGAGCTTCCATGCTGCATTAAGTTTATGCTGATTAATTGTCCTCAAATCTGAGAGGGTACCCAGGCTTTTCTTCTGTTATTTCCCCACATTCTTACCCAGATCTGAAATGGAAAAGAATGACAAAGTTGCCTTTTCTGCTGTTGTATTTCACCCTCTTTCTCTTACTGTTTTCAGTGTTTCAGCTTGAGGAAGGTTTCATCATCTGTGTTCTCTGGCTGTGGTCCTGGATCTTTAGTTGAGTCAAAAGAAATGCTGTATCCAACACTGAATTCATAGCGTGCCCACGTGGCTGTTCAGCAGCAAGTGATTACTGCTAAGATTTGACAGATGGTGATGCACATATAGGTCACCTTTGTTTATCCAGCTTCTGGATACAGTCTCTACTCTGGCTTGTTTTGGGATATTGTTTAATATTTGCATGGCACTTAGCAGGCAGCCACATCAGTGCTTCACTGTGTTTAAAATGCTGTACAAATGTGGAGGCAGTGTCAATGGGGAGTGAACTGCAGGGATGGATGTGTTATCACAGGAGACTCAAGCATTACTTTCCTGACTTTGCTTTCCCAGAGAAGCTCAAAGCATGTGAACCAATGATAGGGGAAGTATTGCGAGCATGAACAGCAGCCAGGGACTCCTTAATTTCTATTCTGAGCTGGTGAAAAGGAGATGAAAGGCAAATGTGATCAGTGTGATGTTTGGGTGTGGAGGGGGATTGAAAGTAGGATAGCAGAATTCTCTTGGTGTGGCATCCTGATGAAACTGCTGAATCGTTGCTACAACTCAGTTTATCAACACCACTTCAGTTATGAGTGGAAATGGCTTTTCAGGATCGGGTACTGTCCTGGAAGGAAAATAGTCTTCAGGAACAAGAGGGAGGGTTGTTTAATATTTCTTTTCAAATTATAGTATAGCCAAACTCTAGGATGTGGATTGAACTCAGTGAGTCCTTACAGTAATGCAAAAATATTTCTGTGAAAATCTTGTATAGAACCTTGCCTGATTGTTGGCTTATTTGGGGCAGAATAAGGAATTCTTCTCCTTAAAGTGGCCACAGTTTGGCAATTACATTAAGTGCCTAAATAACAATGTCTTGTTATTTAGGACCTTGGAGATTATAGTGCTCTCTCAAGGACCACTGAGAAGGGAATTTTAAATAAGGCTTATCCAACCAAAAAACTCACCCCAAAAGTTGCTCTTGGTATAGTTTGTCTGCCTCATTAAAACTCCAGTTAGCAGGTTTAGCTATGAGAGGTTGCTAAGTGGTGCATGCTTTGGAGTCAAATGTTTTTCCTGTTTTCAAAACTGATGAGGACAAGAGAGTTCGCAGAAAGAAACACCTGCTTGGGGCTGGTGCAGCCTTGGCATGAGCCTGTGTTTTGGTGCTACTGACAATC
This sequence comes from Bambusicola thoracicus, assembly GCA_002909625.1. Taxonomy (NCBI): domain Eukaryota; kingdom Metazoa; phylum Chordata; class Aves; order Galliformes; family Phasianidae; genus Bambusicola; species Bambusicola thoracicus. Next base: position 10,227 of record PPHD01015932.1, read on the forward strand.
TTAACAGGGATTGGATCGCCCTCTTGTGTGAAGCCTGGGTCATTGTTCTATGAAATCCACTTGAATTAGGGCTGCACAGTATGTGCTGTCCTTTTGGCTGTGCTTCTCTGAAACTGTACCCTGTGGTATAAATGAAATGCTCAGGTGCACCCTGCTCCCTTCTCTCTGTCCCACTGAGATATGAAGTAGGCCTTTGGATACTCTAAAACCTGTTACTCATAGCCCTGCCTTTTAGCATCAAATGATTTAAAGTCTTCAAAAGAAGTTGCATTGACACCTTCAGAACCTTGAACCTCCATATACTGTATTCACATGTTGTTATGTATGAAAAGAGAGGCTGAGTGGGGTTCCATGTCAGCCTCAAAATCATCAAATAATGCTGCTGTGATTATGTTACTGATAGTGTCAGAACTTTCATTACAATTTTTTAAAATCAATTATTTAGAATTAACATCTGCACATTGGCTGAGCAGTATGTGCAATTAAGTTGACAGTCCAGATTTCTGAATAGTTTCCATAAACTGTGCTTGGCTTTGTTGCTGCTTCAAAGTGTTTTACAAGCTGGCACAGTCTTTTTTTCCATTTTCCTTTCCCATTCAATAAAAAGGTGAAGCATGTACTTTGTCGGTCCATTTGTGCACAAAGCCTACATTATCAGGCTGTGGGATTGCGGCATTACGTTGCTGGCTTAGCAACTGCATTTCAGTGTACAATCAGCAAAGCAAATGTACAGGAAATAAGAAATAAGCATTTGTATTATGCCAAAAATGCTGTGTTGACTATTTTGTTGTCTTATAAAAGTTTGTAAGGATTGTTCGTATTGATGCTATACAGATATTTAATAGTCACGTATAATAGCTTGATAATTGCTGTCTTTCTAATTCCACTCTAGTAAAATGGAGTTGGATCGCTGACCTACTGTACAGAATATTTATTTTTAAAAAAATCCTTTCATTGCTGTGTCATGCATACGTGGAGGCAGCCTTGTTATCTTTATAAATTGTGCTATGTGAGCCAGATCTATATAACATCTTTCAAAACAATCTGCTTGAGGTGTTTTTCACTTTCTTGTTTTACAGACAGAAACAATGAATACCAGTCTCTTACGTGTTCACCTTGAATGCAGTTTACCTAGTGAAACATATCAGCAAGTTAAGGTATGTTTTATTATCGTGTTCTACCTATTTAAGCTTTCTTATTTTAAGGCAAGTTTAGACGGACACTTTCCAGAGTTTTAAAAGTTGCAGCAATAATGCAGTTTCAGATTATTCAGTTTAAAGGGAATTGTGATTTTAGGCTTTTGTAAAACTGTACCCCATGCTATAAATGAAGCTTTACATTGTCACCGTTAGGAGAAGGGGAGATGGTAAAAGAAAACACCTCTCCTTCCGTCTGTTAAGGAGTTATCTCTAGATCTGAGCCTGTGACAGGGGCACAAAAAAAAAAAAAAAAGCCCAGAAAAGAGACAAAGGAGAGAGGGGGGGAAAAAAAAACACACTGCCCCACATTTTGCAGTGCAGCTGGCCCCCGGCAGGCCATGCACTCGGGGAGAGGGGGAAGGATGGGGAGATAGCAGATGGGTCTAACAAAAAATAACGGCAACGATGTGAGGAGGAATGGTAATTTACAAAATCAAACAAAATGAGAGAGAAAAGAGTGTCCAAAAAAATACGAGGTCTTACGCTAGTAGACTGCAGGGAAAGCACGTGCTTTTCTCTGCGGCAAACCGAAAGAGAGAGCTGCTCATGTCTGCCCACGAGCTCCACCCTCCTTCTTCTGCGCCCCAGGTCCTCCGGGAATGCCACGCTGCTCCTCCCCTCCCCTCCAAGAACCCAAAATGCCCCAAAAAGGCAGTCCACAGAACCAGAACATTAACTCTTTAACTCCCACTGTTTTACATGATATTCTGATGTGGAATACCGACAGCAAAAATCACAAAACCACAACAGCGTCCAAAACCCCCAGCCATCTAGGTGTCATATTACTTAAATAGAGTATGAAGGTGAAGTGGAACTTCCTTTCTCCATAAACAGTTGCACAACACAAATTTCTCATTCATGTTGACATAAGAGCAATGAAATGAGTGTCCAAAGTATGGACTGCCTGAGCGGTGTTCTCAAGGTAATTGAAAAGGGGCTTTGATGTGTGGTAGAGCTGAGGAAGGGTCAGTCTCTTCACAGAAAAGCCCCCTCCCAATCTCTGATTACTAAAGGCATTAGACTTCCTGTTCCCAGGCAGTGCCAGCAGAATCTCATTTTCATCTTCAAAGGTTGACACAGTAATGGTTCTCGGTGATGCTGGTGCTTGACTAGGTATTTTGTTCAAATATATAGGCTGGAGCTGTGGTCTGCAGCACCTTTCTTTCATGGGTGCAACTAGGTCAAGACTCCGTAGCTGTTTTTTCTGCACCGTATGCATCACAGTGATTCTGTACTGTTTTATTCCCATATTTCACCTGTGCATTTTGTGGTAAACAAGGCTAGGTTTGAGATACACCTGGAAGTTTAAAATCCCACACAGCACAGCTGCCCACTCTGATAGCAGCTACCTAAGGCCACATCACCTGTGGCTTCCTCTGTGTATCTGGCAGCTATTGCAAGCACTGGGGATTTCTGTGATGCTATGGGAGGGAGCTGACATCTGGAGAGGCTTCTTCTCCCATGTTACACCTCAGAGTGACATTTCAGGTTAACTAAAGGTATTTGGTTGCCCTTTTACTATATCACTTCGCATGCCTTATGTGGAGGTCTTCTCTTACAGAGAATTACAGAGATTGTCTTTCTCCTCTGTGGTGTGATGCAGGACAAATTTATGTTACTGTTGATTGTCTAGTTTTGTTTTGCTTGTTGCCTTTAATATTTTGCAGAATGGTGTCTGTGTCTTTGTAGTAGTTACTGAGACCCAGCTGTCTTAACAGCAGCCACTGCTTAAAAAAGGGGATAAGATCCAATTTGTATTTATCTGAAGTATTTTAGCCAGATGGCAGTTTGCTATTAAGAATTGTACATGTGTGTCTGTTTTTCTAAAATTACTTCAAAATTGAGAATTTGAGACAAAAAACACAGGATTTGGAAAAATTAACTATAAACAGACCAGTGAACATGAACTGTCTTCCTACCATTAAGACACATGCATCAGTCTGTTTATGGCATTTTATTGAAGTCAGAGGATTTAACAAAGGAAACTGTTTTGCAGTCCCTGAGGTGAGACTGTCTAAGACAGTCCATAAATTTGCGTTCTTTCAAGGTTTGGTGTTGTTTTTTGGTTGTTTTCTGTCTTTGTTTTCACTGTGCTGTCTGTATCTGCACTGTCCTTGGTTTCTGCTGAGAATTTTAGCAGAAGTCCTAATTACTGCCACTTACCAGTGTTTCTGTGCTGGAGATCGTGTCTGTTAGATGACGTCTTCGATTAACTTCTCAAGATACTGCAGTGTAATGAATGGCTGTGTTCTTCCACCATACACACACTGTATCCTCTTGTCTCACTTTAGAGTTGCTGTTCTATGTCGGATGATCCAGTGCTGCTAGAAATGAGCTTAACAGTAAGAATGGAAAATGCCCAACAAGATTTTGTGCAGCAAAGACAATACTTATTGGAGAATCTTTTTGTAGTTTATGTAGCAGTGGAAAAAAGGAAGACCTCAGGTAAGTCCTAAATGTGACTGTTAATTATAATACAATAGATTTTATGTATGCATTATGATGTGCTAAATTGAATCAATTTCAGTGACAGTCTGAATTTTGCAAATAAGGAAAAGAAAATTGGCTAAACACAGCATAGCAGCCCCTTGCTTAGGGCAGGGTTACTCAAAGCAAAACCGTCTTTGTAAGGGTACAGACTGTAAACTACATCAGTTTCATTCATGTTCTTCCTATGCTTTTACATCTGCTTGAACAGTGTGAAAAGATATGATGGTTCTTTGATTTCTTCAACTGTTTCTAATTCCCCAGTAACTAAATTAACCATAATAGGACTATGAAAGCAGAAACGTTTGTACACTACTGAGAATAGTGTCTGTTGTGGAAAGTGAGATGATGTGTGCATTGTTTGTGCTTTTAAGCTAAAATTCCACAGGCAAAACAATCAACTGCTCACAGTTCTTTCTGCTGTGTTTGTTCATCCAATAAATCTTAGAAATAAAAGATTTTCAAGTATTTATAGAGCTCTGCAGTCTGTTTGTGTAGCCCTTCTTAGACATTTCTACCAGTTCTACTTTCTGGTTGAAGAAGACAGAACTGCCTAAGAATACAGATTACGATATTTTTTTTTTTTAACACTAGTGAAAACTGGTGAAAAGAATATGATCTTTTTGTCTTTTGAGAGGTTCATATCAGAGACTGATGACAGTATGCTGTTCTCCCCGTACCTGTTCTGTGATCTGATATTTACACAAAACTGATACCCAAATACCTGCTGTAAGGCTATTTTTGCTGCTTTTGGGATGCTGGTACTTTGTTATGTTGAAATGTGGATGTATGTTTATTCTGGTGCTGGCAGAGAATTTTCACATCTGTCATGTCGAGGATGTTTTCTGTTAGTACTTCTGACAGTTAAAGTACCAGGGGTATGTTTATAAGGCTCTTCTCTATTAAATACAGTGCATTTATAAATGCTTATTGAATTGGAGTTTGGTCATATAACCCTTCGGACTTGATGTCAGTGGGAAAATCCAAATTTTTTTTTCCATCAATACTGATTCTTTACCATAAATCAAGGATGGTACAGTATTGTTCTTTTGTGTTAGCCTGTATCTACTTATGTACTTTAAGTATAAGCAAAGGCAAGAACTTGGGCCTCCTTTCATGGAAGAATTAGGATCACCCTGGTGAAACAGCCATGTCTTGTGCTGTCTTGTAGCAATTCTATTGCTCTTCCAGGTCTTTTTAGCATCCTCTGACTGGGAACAGAGCTTCAGTGGGGGCAAGGAGTGGTTACCAATACTGCTGTTCCAACCTACTGGCAGGCGAAAGCTGGGTTATATTCATCTGCTGTTGCTCTGGGTAGCAAGTAGCAAGGTAGCAAGGTGATGGGACTGTTCCTGTTTTAAGCCCAAGAAGTGTTAGGTGCTGAATGTGGCTTTGCAAGGATAGCTGTTGCATGGGATGCTTTTTAAATTTAAATTATGGTTACTTCTAATGTGTGTCATACTCAGCAAGAGTACTTCAATCCCTGGTGAGCTTACCTTAGTATTCATTCCTTTGAGCAGGTGATTTCACAGTGGATATGTATGTCTTGCATTCTGGGAACAGCCATGTGCATATACAGGTAATTATAGACTTTGGGTAGTCGTATTTTAGAGGGTTGAATTTGAATCGGGAATTAATTAGTCAACTGTCATAATAGCAGATTGATCTTATTTGCCACCAATATCACATTTCTGTATTTCTAAATTGTGCCCAGGTATCTAATAGATCTCTTAGAAGATCTACATTGGGTTTCATGAGGGATTTTTCCTTTTAAAGACATAGGAGTAATTAACTTGAATAAAAATCCAAGGGCTCTGGCTTAGAAGTTGCAAGAAAATTGCAGATAATGGCTTGCAAATGTGGCAAGAAGATAAACTAATACTGGAGCTACAATAATTATAGTAGTATGGTAGTGCTGCAGG
>PPHD01015933.1:0-11289 GCA_002909625.1 Bambusicola thoracicus
GAATGGATGGCAGGAACATTACCCTGTTCACAAATGTATCTGCTGAAAACGACTGGACAGCAGATGATAGTGATATTGGTCTTCAGTTCATTGTTGCAGCACCATGTCAAGTGCTACTGCTGCCAAAATGGGCAGGTTTCTGGCTCAGTTTTACTCAGGGTGATATTTTAGAAAGGGAATGTTTCTTTGCATATATTTGTGCATACATACAGCTAATATTCCTTGCTTCCATGAATGGAAGTTTTCATTGGGAAAGTTCACAACGTGGGATTTGTTCTTGCCCCATCTTTGTATTGGCTTGTTGTAGTCCACGGCTAGCAGGGGAAGGGCAAGTTTCTTTACCAATGAACCCAATATTCAGTTCAGCAATCAGCATTAATCACTACACCTCCAGATATTTTTCCAGGCACACAAGAGGATGCTTATCAGCTTTTCCTGCAGCAGTATTTCTAATCAGAACAGGTAGTTGAAAGTTCACATCTATAATTCAATGTATTCTTCCATTTGTCCGTATGTTCTCTTGCTGCAGAATTCTAAAATCTTCTTTGTATTTATTAAAAGAGCACTTGGTTTCCAATATTTTTCATGTATGTTGCAAATGAAATATGCAGGTAACAATGCTCTCTGATTCAGCTACATGCCAAGGGCATATCTCTGCTCTTAACAAAATATATGTCCATTTAGCATACGTCTTTGTAATATTTTAGGCTTACACTTGTAGCTTCTGTGTCATCCATCCCAATTAGGTGGGAATATATTAAAACACTGGAAACTACAAAAATACAGAAAGCAAAAGAGAGGACTATCTTCCTATTTTCCACATCTTCAACAAGGTTGTGGCTTCTCTCTTTCACTGCTTTGGCAGGCACTTAGTAATTAAAAGGCTAATCCTTCCTGGAAGGGTGAGTAAATGGAAACTCCAGCTGTGAGGGTAAAGAAATAAAACCACATTTGGTATTGGTACAGACCATCAAGCAAAAAAACACAAGGCAATCTCGTAGAGAGAGACAGAAGACTTCTGTTTCTCCTTCTGAAAAATGTAACAGGCATTGATTGACCCACTGTCCTTTTTTGTTTCTTGAAATTTGGACAGCCAGCTTGAGATAACCACAAACAAGAACCAAATTGTTCATTACAACTCTGCATAAAAACTTACTTTATCTTTGCGTTATACACTACGGATACAAATAATGGAGCCAATGGAGCTGGTTCGGCCACGAAGAATTGCAGTCCTATTGGTTTTATAAGAATGGCCCCTCTTTTATTTGAAATAAATTAAAAACTGTATACAGACGTTAGCAACAAGTCAAGAAGTATAAAATAGATAAATCGTTATCTGAACCTCAAATGCTATTTGCTGCAAGGGGCTGAGCACCATTTAAACAATGATACACCAACTTCTTTTAAAATAATTGGGAGCTGAGGCTGCTGAAGACTACAACGATTGTATGATACTGGTTGTGATGCTATTAAAAAACAGTAGAATGTCCAATTTGAAGACAACATATAAAGTTCAATGCATATTTTATTATAGTTTTCCAAATGCATTTAATAATTAGTATAGTTGATAAAATAGTTCCATAGTGTCTGTAACAAGGTTCTTAGCAACTAATCTGAAGCACAACAAAAGCCTCCCCCGTCTTCAGATATGCAAGCTGTCTTCAAATTATGTATGGAGTTGTATATGGTTGCATCTGGGAACACAGAGGGACTCAGAAAGAAAGTGGCAATGGGCACTCAGGAACAGTGAATTCCCTTTCCAGCCCAGCGATGGCACTTCTTTTGCATACGTATGTAAATCATTAGCATTTCTGATCGAAAATTCCCCATGTAATATCTAACTCACACTGATGTTGTGAGTGTCTGAAGACACAGCCTGAGCTAACCAAAGACAAAGCATTCATATTTTCTTAAATATATGAAATATTCTACAGACAATACATGTGTTTTACTCTTTTCCTTGAGGCTTCAAAGTGGTTTAGTGGAAGTAGATGTCCGGGCCTGAAATGTCAAAACGTACCTCCTAGTATCCATTATTTTTTAAATTAAGAAAGCTGATCCTAAGTACCTTAAGTGCCAATAACTCTCTATGGTCTTATAAATGGACCAGGGTTAAACAGAGAGATGTGTTAGTTATAATTTCAAATATGTCTGCTGATTGTGTTGGACTGCCATGGAGGAGAAATGGGACTGGATTGCTAATGAGATAGATAAGTCCTTGGCAATTACAACAATACTCTTCTACATCTCCGAACAATCAATCATCAATGGTAGCAGAAGTAAGCAAACTGGTGCCTTGATGATACAAAAGAACCCCCTTACAGCTGTCAAAACCAAATCATTAATAACATAGGAATCAATTTCTGCTTCTCCTCTCTGCTCAATCAGCAATATTATAGCAGAGAAGAATTGGGAATGGGAGAAGCCAATAGCTGAAACTTAATTTCTGAAGGTACAACTTAATGTTCTTTCTCAAGTTGAAGTGAACAGTACTGAGGTCCAAATTGCTCAACAGGAGAGACTACATTGAACAAGAAGTAACAGGAGATGCAGAATGAAAGTGATGGGGAATGTCAGGAAAAGAAAATCGATATACAAAAAATGACAATTTCTCAGCAGTAAAGACCCAAGTCTGGTCTTCCTCATAAAGTTTTTCCTAATTCCTATTTATGTTTTCTAAGTTAAATTTTAGGAATAAACACGAGAATAACATTCTAGTTAAGTGGAAGTAAGGCCAATATGTCAAAGACAACTTCTACAATAAGAAAATGCAAAATCACAGAATGGCCTGGGTTGAAAAGGACCTTCAAGATCATCTAAAGCTTCCTGCTGTGGGCAGGGTTGCCAACCACTAGACCAGGCTGCCCAGTAATGTAAAATGTTTAAATATAATGTTATGACTGACAGACAACAAACCAGACTCAAGAAGTGAATGTTCTGCACATGCGTGCATTCAATTGTTTGTAAATTACAGATGCTAAGGACTAAATAAACAACAACATGCATTTGTCATCCCAGGGCTATTTATGGAACATATAATATTGAAGACTCACCAGAAGGCTTTTTTATTATTATTTACTGTTTTTACTTTACTTTTATTCCCCTTGTGACGTTTACATTCAGCATAATTAAATCTCTGGGGTTTTCTGAGGTGTATTTCCACACTGCACTTTTATCTGAAGATGTAAATCAAGGTAAGTTAATACTTTATTTTGTAAGAAGGAAAACAATCTGGTAACGGTTAAACTTAATTTACAGGGGCTGCGTTCAAAGCCTTAATTTCAGTTTAACATAAGTGTTTATCAGTCTTTTAACTGCACATTTGAGAATGTGCAGTAGACACACGGAATGCTCCAATTCTCAAGTGCTGTTTACTCCAGAGTCTCCCCCACCTGGGGAATAGCCCCCAAACAGCAGGCAGTTCTTGTGACTGCTTTGCAGCCACTTTAACAAGAAATGAGTGGTTTGGAAAAGAAGTGAAAAGATCACATTCCGCATCTTCACTTCGAAACGTGTTAATTAGCACAAAGCCTTAACTTGCTTGTAATGGTTATGATATTTGAGACCCTATCATATGACTCCTTTTGCTCCTTCCCTGTCAACATATTTCATTACACATTCTCCTGGTGCCTTCCCAAGTCTGTTCCAATCAATCTCTAAGTTTAATCATCACAAGCCAGAAATGAAGCTCATTGCTGTTGTTCGTTCCAACAGCCTCCTTCCCCAAAAGATGTCTTTTTTTTTTTTTTTTCCCCTGCTGAAGAGTAATTAAAAGCATCTGGGAATGATTAGAAACTTGAGCAGGTGGCTTGCATTTCTGGAACCTGCGCCACCAGGAGGGGGAACCTGTAGCACATTCCTGAGAGAAACCCCGGAGCTCAGACCAAGCCAGTAGGTGAAGGCTTCCTTCTCACGGTTCTTTATTTGTCTTCTTTTGGTAGAGTTGCTTCAGTGGAATTGCACTCCATTTATGGACCTCTAACCGAGAATAAAATCACATACATGTGGCTCAGATCAGATCAATTAAGAGATCAATATTAAGACAAGGAACATATCAATGAAAGGAGCATTAATCATTTCCGAGACCTTTCAGATGGCATATGCTACATACTATGGATAGAACAGCAGAGCTGTGCCTTGTGCTGTCCAGTTCTGACTTCACAACAGCACAACAGCACTGCTGATGTGGTTCACACAGCACGAGCTCAACGGGGAGAACACAGAGCAAGTGGGCAAATGAGTGCTAGGCCTGGAGGGAGCAGCAGAGCCGGAGGTGCCATGAGAGGATGAACACCAGCTGCCGTGCTGATACACTGCGTATGGTGATGTCGTTGCCCAGGCGAAGCAGCTCAGTGCCACCTCGCCGGGCTGCAAGCGACATCATGCCCTACCCCGCTTTAGAACACCCGTGTGGCGCAGCGCTTGGAACCCAACGCCGCCGCAGCTCCCGCCAAGGCCTTGTGACGTCACGAGCCGAGCAGCGTGACGTCAGCGAGCCTACATTGCCCGGCAGGCCGCACGGGGCGCTGGAAGTGACATCAGGCCGTATCCGGGGCAGGGCCCGGCGGCGCGTGGGGTCGGGTTCGGCGGCGCTCGTGGTGGGTCCCGCGCGGCCGGGCAGGGCCGGGAGTGAGGGTGGGAAGCAGAGGCCGTTAAGCAGAGGCCGTTAAGCAGAGGCCGTCCTGATCCCAGACCCGGCTGAGGCGCTTCTCTCTCCGCAGGTGCGGCCATGGCGGACTCTACGCAGAACGGGCCCATGCAAGGCGGAGCCGGCGGCGGAGCCGTGGTGAGCAGCGCCGGGCCGGGAGGAGTAGGCCCGGCTGTGCGGGGCGGGTGGGGGCGCGGAGCGGGGCCGGCTCTCCTCAGTGACCCCGCGACCCCGGTGCTGCCCGCGGGGTGGCTGCGGTCCCGGTGCCGGGGGATGGAGCAGCTATGCTTTCTTCTGGCGTGTGCCGCCGTTCTGCCAGATGTCTCGGTTTAAGCTCCTCTCGTGGGGAAGTAGCTGCGTGCCCATCGGTGTGCGATGGCAGGAAGGCCGCTGTAGCTTAGCGAGCTGCGTTCTGATCATATTCATCCAAAGAGGCTGGGAGTGCAGGTGGCAAGAGCTAACTTCAGAGGCTGGTTCAGGATGAGGGAACGAAAAAAAAAGAAGAAAAAGGAGGTCTTGGCTGAAATCAAGCACAAAATGAAGCGCACAGGTGTGGAAGCAGGGACAGGTAACCTGTGAATAGTGCAGCGTTCTGGCGTGTGTAACTGAAGGCACACCGTAGTTACAGCCTTCCTGGTGTTGGGACCGTGTGAATGAGGGAAGGGGACTGCAGCTCAGCAGTGTTCAAAAGCAGGAGAAGTGCTGGTGTGTTGGGAATTCCATTTATTTATTTAAAGCCATGCCCTTTTCCCTCAGAGGTGGTTGTGCTAACTTCAGTTTGCTACTTCTTTCTTCTCTTCCATAAGAAGTGCGGTTTTCCTAGGCCCAGCTGCTTGAAATTTCATTTAAAACGAGCCATAGAGCGATGGATACAGCAGTCAGTTTGGTCTGAAAATGTTGTGTGAGAAGTTCTTGAAGTTGGCTGCCCAATGAGGTTGGTCTGTGTAGAGACACTCGCACTCACTACCTCTACAGAGGATCACAGTGCTGTGTTTCCTTGTAGGATATAAAGGAGCCTTTTGATTCTGAGGTTTGCAGTCTGGTTAGCACATCATAACGCTGTATGAATCTAGTATCATGTGGGATGAAAATACTCCCTTTGCTTCTGGCAATAATTTGATCCTAGTCAAGGCTGCCACTTAATACTGAAGGAAAAACGTTCAGTGTATGCAAATACTAAGATACCAACTTATTTGGGGTTGTGTTTTTGTTATCTTTCAATGTAGCAATTTCTGATGGCTAACAAGTTGGACACAGCAATGTGGATTTCCCGCTTGTTCACAGTTTACTGCTCTGCTTTATTTGTCCTGCCTCTTCTAGGGTATGTATTTTAACATTGTGAAACAACATTAAAAGTTTACAAGTTGACTACATTCCATTTTCATAGAGTAGTTTTCCATGTAAGGGTGACTTTCTATTATTTAGTTTGTTGGGTTGGTTTGTGAGAAAAGATTTTACTAATTTACTTATGTAAGATTGGCTTTAAACATTTGTTGATGTGTTTAGAAAATGCTCAGCAATTGTCAAGTACTGGCAAGTCCTCATGTTTTGATGTAGTTATGGAATAATATACTGAGTTATTGTCACCTTCAACATCTGCAGTAAGTCACTGTTACCAGTTTTTAAGTGTACTTTGGTAACAGTGCTTATGTATGTTAATAGAAATATGAAAAGTACTGTGTAATTGTGTTGCAATTCTCAGGGGTGAAAGGCTTCTGAACAGGGGCTTGGTTCATATGGTAACATCTCCTCTGATGATTTGCAGGTTGCATGAAGCAGCAAGCTTCTATCAGCGTGCCTTGCTGGCAAATGCTCTCACTAGTGCTCTCCGACTACACCAAAGGCTACCGCACTTCCAGCTTAGCAGGGCCTTTCTGGCCCAGGCTTTGCTGGAGGACAGCTGCCACTACCTGCTGTACTCTCTTATCTTTGTGAATTCCTACCCTGTCACAAGTATCCTTTGCTTGGGTTGTCCTGGTAACGTTTTTAAATGTCTTAAAAACTTGATTCTTTTCATCACCCATGCCACATCCCTTGCAGGACAAGGGGAAATGGTTTTAAGTTGAAGAAAGGAAGATTTAGGTTGGATGTCAGGGAGAAGTTCTTTACCCTGAGAGTGGTAAGGTGCTAGAACAGGCTGCACAGAGAGACTGTGGATGCCCCATCCCTGGAGGTCAGGCTGGATGGGGCCCTGGACAGCCTGGTCTAGTATCAAATGTGGAGGTTGGTGGCCCTGCTGGGTGGGGTTGGACCTTCATAATCCTTGAGGTCCCTTCCAAGCTGGGCCATTCTGTGACTTAAAAAATTTAGAGTATGTTTGCTATTCACAAAACATACTCTATGTGAAGTAGGATTGATCCATGTTCAGATTAATCACCTCTGTACATAGTGCACTGCAATCACTGATCCTTATCTTGCTTTATTTTCCTGAAACTTAAATTCAGAGAATTCTATGACCAATCTGACGTGATCCTTTAAGAGAAACTGATAACTTTCATTTATGACCAGTACAGGGTTTATATACAACTTCTCTAAAAGTAAGGCATGTATTGTGTAGAGATGCAATTATTCTGTAATGGCTGTTTCAGATAAGTAACTAAACATGCTGCAAAAAGGGCTTATTCCTGTGGCTTGTCAAAGCTGATATTGAAGTAGCTCTTCTTTATGCTGCTTTGTGTGTATGCTTAATGTTCTACTCTTAGAATGTCTCTGGCAGAGGAATGTCCATGTCCTTGCTCTCTGAACTGCTGGCCAATTGCATGTTCTTTGGTGATAAAATGCATTTTGTAGCATCTGTTTATAAAAATGTGGTGAGTACATGTTATGGTGGATTTTAAGTAGTAACCTTACATGTCTTTCATGTAGAAAGAATGCATTCCATTAGGCTGGTATATAATAATGGTGTGCGTTCTACTTTTGCATATGTATGTATACACTGATTTTAAAGCTAAGAAAAATGCATAGCAAAGAAAAGATGTAAGGAGAAAATGGAACAGCTATAAATATAGATGTTAAACACAGATGTGTCTTACTTGAGTATTACTCATTCCAGCCAACCTGTTGCATAATATCGTGGGGAAATGATACACTTCTTCAGTCTTTAATTTTCCTTATTCTTGCTTCAGTGAGTATTTTCCCAGTTCTGCTGTTCTCTTTGCTTCATGCTGCCACATACACAAAGAAGGTTCTTGATGTAAGTATGGCATGGTATACAGTATGATGAATACTGTTGGTGCATGTGGGATTTATAAGCAAGTTTGGGAGTTGCAGCTGTGGTTTCCTTCAGCTCCGTTAGAGGAGTTAGAGTGAAGCTGTAGTATGAAATCTCAGCACAGAATCTGAGAGGTCTTCTGGTTTGTTTGTTTTTCTCCTTCTGTTATAACTCAGTAATATGCTGAAGCTGACACCAATTATTTCACTTGAGATGGTTCTGTTTGAAGGAGGCCACTAGTGTGTAACAGTGGGGTCCAAACTTCTGACCTGTCTTTTCAGGCTAAATCATATGCTATTAAGTCAGATGTTCTATTTCAGTAGTGGAATAACAAACCTCAGGGTTAGGCTAAGAAGTAGAAATAATTTGCCAGGTGAACCACCTGCTCAGTATACGGTTTTCTACAGCTTAATGTATCTCCAACATCCAGTATTTCTACCTGGGCTGTCTTGCTACCACAGGCACCTCATCCTACTGGACAGAATAAGGCTGCTGGCTGGCCCTGTGCACTTAAACATAGAATGTGTGGATGGAGAATTTACAGCACACTTTATTTTTAATTAACCTTAATGTAGCTATGGTTCCTGAGATTATTAATAGTTACTCTAATGGGGGCTCCACACTTCTTAGAAGTATTCTTTGCAGTATTAATTTGAATCACTTGCTGAAATGACTCATAAATGGTAGATGTTAATGCTACTTTATACTGAAGAAGATTGATATCACTTGTATATATTATGGTGTTTTCTTTCTTTAAGGCACGAGGCTCAAATAGCCTGCCCTTTCTGAGAAATCTTCTGGACAAGCTGAATGCTAATCAACAGAATATTCTAAAATTCATTGCTTGCAATGAAATCTTTCTGATGCCAGCCACAGTTTTTATGCTCTTCAGGTAAGAATTACCATTAATATTTTCAGAATTAGGAACTTCATGCATGCGATTACTTTCTGCAGTTAATTCTGTGGGCTACAGGGATCTAAGTGTGTATCGTTGTCTGCTTAAGCTTGAGCTTAGTTTGGTTCCTAGACTTCTCAAGATGATGCATCATGAAATCAAACAGCATTTGTTTGGGTATAGTTGGGCATGGAAGAAAAAACTCTCCCTTTCATAGCATGAGTGACATTTTTGGGTCAAACAGAGGTTTTTTTTTTCAGGTCTGTAATTTGTGTTCATTCGGTATGTAAAATTTTGGACAGTGTAGCAGAATATTGATCTTTAGCCCCAATGAAGTGTGTCTGTTCACTCTTGCTTCTGGTTTTACATCCCATACATTTAAGCGGCAGGGAATTTCATGGTGCTTGAAGAGAGCAAGCAGGAGCAGGTTATGTCCTCTCCTGTGTTACTTCTGACCGTAAGGCCTTATTTATTCCATTTGGGTTTGCCTGCTTTGTTTGTGTGCAGCCTGTTGATTTCATTTTGGGATCTTAAGAATGTACATGTTGGAATACTACTGAAGTCACATAGATGTAGCAGTCTGCTGATCACTGGAGTTTGTGTTACTGCCTTTTAATGCTTGGAGAGGGAATATTTTTGTTATGCATATCATAGCACAGTGAGAGCATTTGTCTTGAGCGGTCTCAAAGGTAGGAGAAGGGAAGCTTTATTTGCTTGGAAGATGATGGAATTTGTCTTTATCTTACAGTCGTGCAGCTGAATACTTAAATGCTTCAGTCCTGATGGATTGTATTTCCTTCTAGACCACTTAGCAATTGATGGATACTATCTGTATCCGGTATCTGAAACATTTGAGTGCTCTAAAATTTTGGGGTGAAGATCTTTGTTTCTTTCCTCTCTATACAGAATTCAGTGTGTGGAATGGAACTAGTTGATAAGTCATCCAGTAGAAACTTGTACCGGATGATATACCAAATGGAAAAACAGTATAAAGGTTAAATGCAACTGTAGTGAAGGTTTAGAGAACAAACTGTTGAAGCCTGTTAAATTACTTGTAAATACCATATAGATGCAAGATTTTGCTTTTTCCCACTCTGGAACTGTGATGTGGTGACAGAGATTTTTAATATTACATTATAGAAAGAAGCTTCAGTCAAGTAAGCTCAAGGTATTCCTGTGCTTTGCTGTGTATTGGTTTGCAGCTCTGTCATGTGGAACAGCAGCTTTGTGAAGTACAAAGATCTTATTTCAGAGTAACTGAAAAAGTTTAGTTAGTTTTAATGTATGAATACATAAATAATAGTCTCCATTGTGTTCTAAGAGTTTTTTTCAAAAGTTACTATAAAAATAGTGCTTCTATAACCTGAGCCATGCTGTGAGCTGAAAAAGCTCAGTGTAACTGGACTACTCACATCAGTCAATTTTCATGCTTGTCTACCAAACTACCCTGCACTGTGACTTACGTGATTCTTTGCCCATCACCAGAAATGCAGTAATGCCACATTTCTTTAAGTTTCTGCCTTTGTAAAGGCATGGATACATATGTTTTCTGCTGTCAGATCTAGATTGTCTGACCAAATTCGGTCCCAGTGTGGCTTTTTTGAGCTGGGATAGTTTCCTACATTTTCTTAGGGAAAGTCCTGACTCTCTTTATTTCATTTATTCATTCATTCATTTATTTAAATCAACATTAACCTTTGCTTCTCTGTTCTCTTTCAGTGGTCAAGGGAGTCTGCTCCAGCCATTCATTTACTATAGGTTTCTAACATTACGCTACTCTTCTCGGCGAAACCCATACTGCCGGTAAGCACCACATTGATTTTGGAAGTTAGTGTTTAATGGTGTAGTGTTTAGACATACAGAAATTTTTCATTCTGTAATGGATGCATAACACATAATACTAAATCACAGAGTTGTAAGTGGTTGGAAGGGACCTCCAGAAATCATTGAGTCCAACAGCAATGCAAAGCAGGCCCTCTACAGCAGGCTGGACAGGTAGATGTCCAGGTGGGTCTTGAATATCTCAGAGGAGGATAATCTACAACCTGTCCAAATGGTAATTACAGAATGTGAAATATAGGTGAACATGTATGTATGTTTGCTTTAAATAAAAAAATTTCCACCATTGCTTTAGAGTAACATTTATTTCATGTAACTGAACTCATCTGAAGTGCTCTGCTGTCCTTGAATGGGAACTTTCAGAACATGTTTGCATAATTAAAAACTGTGCATTAGGAGAAGAATCTTTTAACTGTTCTGCAACCATTTATCAGGAAGATATGTTTAGATTCTTGGTCTCTCCAAGGCTAAACATGTACACAAACAGACAAGTGCAAACTTGTATAATGTCAACTGGAGGAAAAAAGTCTGTGTGATCTCGAACATACTCATTACCTCCTTTAAATTTATAAGTAAGGTTTATTATAAATGAAATAGAGCATTATTGATTTTGTTTGGCATTGACTTGACCAACTGTCAGTGCTTTAAACCTTTAAACCTTGAAACTACAAATATTTCTAGGGCTTGCTCAGGACA
>PPHD01015934.1:3445-15832 GCA_002909625.1 Bambusicola thoracicus
CCCCCCCCCCCCCCCCAAAGTACAGGCACTACAGAGCTGGGTTTTCTTTCTGTGGTAGATCAGAGACTCAGGCTGGGAGGGCAGTATTTCTTTTTGTTATTGTCAACCTTTCTTTGTATTTAATAAGTACCTTTCCTCTGCATAGTAAGTCTGTACATCACACAGAAGGTACTGTGTTGGAAGAAAACACTACACTGCATATATTATGTGCTGCACTTTCTATTTTGGTACCTTTACTCTGAGCTTCTTTTTAGGGAAGTACTATAAAGAATTTACAGATCTAAGTAGTTTGGGGAGTTTTGAAGATTGTTTTATGAATTTTAGCCATCATTTTCACTTAAGAGAGAGTGGGAAAGCTGCACCATCATAGTTTTGTTGATGTCATTTGATGTTTGATATTATTAGTATGGGATTTCTTTATTTGTTAATTGGCAAATGCTTCTAACAAACTGATGTTCCCTAAGCATGGAAATGAGTAATTCTAATAAAAGTAAACCCTTTAAGTTTTATGATTTTACACATAATACCAGAATTACTGTGGAGAAAATGAATTGAAAGATAACAGATGCTGCTATAATCTTCCATGTTAGGAAGTTGAGACTGCCACCTACTGATTTCTCTTTTTTTTTTCCTTAAACCTATTAGCTCCTTGAAAGGTGTACGTACTGCTGTCAAAAGGCTGCTCATTTTGGTAGTAGCTGTTTTCCGAGGGCAGTGTCTTTCAGAATTGGCTTCTGCCAACTGATAATTCCTCTTGGCAAACTAAAAAAAAACACTAAAGTAATTGTAAGAGAGTTTACAGAAGTTTATGTTGGACTCAACTAATGAGAATCCTTTATATCATTAGTTGACTGGAGCCTTGAGAAATCTCAGGTTAGTGCTAGAGGTTAGTTCATAATTTATCATAGCTGTATGTATCTCTCATAATTGATCTCCTGTTTTAATTTCAAGATTTATGGGAAAATCATATTAAGGGGCTAAAAAAACTCTAATAAAGTCAAATTAATCCTTATGTAAATAAACATATAATGAGGTTCATTTAGTCTTTTACTTTTTTTCTTTTCTGTACAGCAACTGTATCAGACTTGACTTGGTTGTGGAAGGTGGATACATTCACCCTTTTCATTACCATTTTCAACAGAAATCTTATTGTAAAATCCTATAGGTATGAATATCCAATGCTCTAGCAGCCACACATGCATAAATGCCATCTACCTCCTAGGGTAACTGTCACTCACTTCAAAGGAAATCCCATGTGCAGAAAGACATTTCTGTAGAGCTCTTATAAAATACTAGTTTCTTTATTAGGAAGATAATGTTGCCTTATGATGTCTTTGTTTCTATAGGCTTGTTACCACAGCTGATAGGTGTTGCTCCAGAAAAGGCTATTAAGCTAACTGTACGTATCTTTTTTTTTCCTGACATTTTTTTGTTTGTTAACATACACAGGATTTGTTTCCTAAAATGTGTGAAAGATGACCACTTACAAGCACTCTAATAAATATGGTTACAGATGTACTTGATATAGGTTAATAAGGAGGAAGGATACCTTTAAATTTTGTGTGTAACGTATTGTATCTTCATTAGGTTAATGACTTTGTCAGAGACAAATTTACTAAGAAAGATGGTTCCATTCCACTCCCTGCAGAGATCCTTGCTGGAGGCTGTGTAAGTATCTATCCTGTACTGATCATTCCTAGGAAAAATTGATTCTCAGTAATGTGCAGTATAGTTGGGATGACAGTTGTGTGTGCTTTGTTGTCTTGAACAGAACTTTTTTTTTCCAATTTACAAGAACTGGAAAAGGACTCTTTCTCTTTACAAAAGCTGCATAATTCTGAGTTCCCTTGGAATGATGTGCTTTAACAATTTCTGGCCTACTTCATAGCTTTCAGTTTAAGTGGTGTTTGTATTCACAGAAGAAGTTTCTGTGTGACTACATTCTGTACTTCTGCTTGGGATGATGTTCACGGTTAGTTATATGGTTAAGTATACTTATAGTTAGTCCTTGTGAATGGATTATAGGAATCATGTTCGAGTTTGCTTCCAGGGGAAAAAAAAAGTAGACAAAAAACCAACAGTTTTTTTCCTTTTGAAAACTTCATGAACAGAAATACACTCCTTAACTTGCTATGTGTGATTCTCTTGCTTATTTGTGAAAATGTGAGAAAACTGAATAATGTAGTCTTTCAGATAACAAATTTGAGTGAATTTTCTACTTAAGTTTCTTCATATAAAATGTAGCTACATTACAGCAGATGCTATCTGCATCCCTCGTGTAAATATAATTAAAAACAAATAATATTTTTTTTTGAGATTGACGATTCTAATTCAGTGGACCTCCAAGCAAGCTGTAAATGATTAGGATTGGTATTGATGATAGGGTTTTTTGTTTCTGTACATTGACTAACTTCATTTGTGGGATTCACCAAGAGCTGTTAACCCTATAAAATATTTAAGACTTCAGTTAGTTTTCTTTTGTAGCAGGGAGTACTAATAACTTCCAGTTGAGTAGGCTTGACAAGCTGGTAAAAAACCTCCTCAGCTTACAACAAACCTGAGGCAGGAAGGTTGTTGACCTCTGCAAACTTTTAATTCAAAGAAGCAGCCCTGAAGGGAGGCTGCTTATAGTTCTGGCTGATTGAATTTGGCAGCCTGGTACATGCTTGAGTCTTCACCTGTCAGTGTACAAAGTTTATTTTCTGAGAAATGTGAGAAAGCAGCTGTGATGTATAGCTAGCAAAAGACTAACCTTTCTTCTGGAAAGCACATACAGATCATTTATAACAGAAGCAAATACAATTCCTTAGTATTCTTCTCTCTGTTATGGTTAAATTCAATGTTTTAATCAAACATCTCGTACTTAGTTACTATTTTTACATTGTTTTATACTGAAATTATGATATTAAACATGATCTACTTTAACAGTTTTTCTGCTTCTTGATAGGTACTCCTTTTTCAAAATATATTTTTATTGTCTTACTGTAGTGAACATACAAAAATCAGGAAGAAATTTTAGTTTCAGATAAGCTGTCTAGACACAACCTTTTGTACTAGCTGATTGTTGTAGCTGATATTATCTTCCAAAAGTATCACAGAATTGCAGGGTTTGGAAGGGGATCTCAAGAGATAGAGTCCAACCCCTGCTAAAGCAGGTGCCCTACAGTAGGTCACACAGGTAGGCTTCCAGGTAGGTCTTGAATATCTCTACAGATGGAGACTCCACAACCTCTCTGGGCAGCCTGTTCCAATGCTCCATCATCCTTACCATAAAGAAATTCTTCTGCAGTTTGTATGGAACTTTCTATGTTCAAATTTTAGGCCACTGCTCCTTGTCCTATTATTGCACATCACCAAGAAGAGCGTGGTCTCATCTATTTGCCTCCCACCTCTCTTTAGATATTTATAAACATTGATCAGGTCCCTCCCTCAGTCTTTTCCCCAGGCTGAACACACCCAGGTTACTCAGCCTTTCCTCATATGGGAGATGATCCAGGCCCTTCATCATCTCTGTGGCCCTCTGCTGTTTCTGTCCTCTTTCTGCTCGGTTGTTTTCACCCTCTTTTTGACAGCTTTTTTTCCTTGTTGACTTGCTTGGAAATGGTGCTGATCTTCTAATTTACTGTATTCATTGTATTCTGCTTTTTTACAAAATATCATGAGATAACCAACAGTTACATCCAAGGAACTGCCACAAGCAACCTTAATCCCTTTCTATGTGCTGGGGCAGACAAGCTTTCTCTTCTGGAGATATTACTTTTCTTCCTCATCTTTGCTCAATTCTATTCCTTCTCTCTCTGTTAGCCTGGAATTATGGGTTACCATGGCATTGTTTGGCTTTTATCTATCCCAAAATTGTTTTCACCATCTGGATTTAGGTAGCTTGTGGCTTTTTAAAAATGTCTAGACAAGTATTAATAAATCAGCAAACTCTCAAGTAGGTAGGAAGATGGGATATGTTGTTATGTTGATAGTATGTTATAAAAAGAATACATTCAAAATATGCTTTTCCACCCCAGCATAACATCAGAAGAAACAGATTATACCTATGTGTAGCTCTTAGAGATGTTCTTCTTACTACCTCTGACCCTCACTTGTCTGTTTTTAGCATTGACTCTTCCTGATTAACATCAATAATGCTCCTTTTCATCATTTCTACATGTAATGGACGGGCAAGCTGTTTTTTAGGTGTTTTGTATGGTTTATGGCAGAAGTCTTCCACACCATTGGAGACCTTCCTTCTTGCAAGCAGTGCAGAAGCACATTGTATGCACTGCTGTCCACAGCCTAGAATCGACAGAATTGTGGTGAGGAGGCAGAAGCAGCAATGGGAGTAGTGCAACAGACTTAACAAATTGTCCTCTCTGGATGGCACTGCTGTATCAAAGCCTATGTATGGTGTTATAGTCCTGTAAGACCCACAAATGGGGACAGCTAAAACCTTTGGTGTTAGGATGGTAGTGGTTTCAGGGCACTCAGCATCCTCAGCTCTGCAAGAAGTGCTGTATCATCCCGCAAAGGGGCAACCAACAGAATCAGGATCTGCATTAAGAAGATATTTTTTTTTCTCAACTGCTGTAAGATTTTGGAATAAACTCCTATCCTCAGTAAAAGTCTTAAATCTCATAGCTGTTACCAGAGACATCCACCCAAGCACTGGCCTACTTAGACAGTCAGTTGCCTGCCAGTCTTCCTTCCCTACTGCAGGGCAGGGACCTCCCGCAGTCAACCAGTGCCCTGTGTTTCTTGAAATGTACCTGCTAGCCTCTGGGCAATGTAAATGCCATTGGGGAGTGCAGGGGCTGCCCTGTCAAAGCCCAAATATTCCCAGCTGCTCTCAAGTTGTGGCTGTATTGGAAGTCTGCAAAACAACTGTGTGGGGCAGCTCAGTTACATCGGTCAGGTCATACCTGTCAAGGAAAGGGTTCTGGTCACTGATGGATGAAACTGATATTCCATCTTCCTACCTTCCTGAGAGTTTGCTGTTTTTTTTTTCTGATCATCAGCAGTAGTATCCACACTTCCACATGTTCAGATAAAACAATTTATTTCCCTACTCTTACTGTAATTAATTGAATTTCATTGTAATTTGGTGATTAGCATTTCTGCCTCTGGAGTTTTCAGCTACTATTAGGCAGTAGGGAGACTGAGTTAGGGTTTGGTGATGCTTTCCTGAGAAGAGCTGGGGAAACAGAAAGCTCATACCTAATATGGATAGTGCTACTCAAAGAAACTCACCTGCATGATGCGTGTTAGGTGACTGTTCATCCTCAGCTGAGCCATATAAGTTGACAAAGTGATTCATAAGTACTGTCACAGTAGATGAAAGTACTGTAATTTTGAGGTGTAGTTCCTATGACTTACATTGGAAAAAATGGATTTTTCCATCAATGGAGTGTGTATGGGGCTTAGCGTTTCAAGTGGATGAATTCCATTTCATGTGAAAGACGTTTCTGATTTGTGCTGCAGGATGTGGGGTGCCAGAAGGAAAGGGTCTAAGAACCCTTCTTGAAGGTATAGGCAGTGGGTCTGTTTGCGCTAAGGAGCAGGAGATGTGTCTGTTTGCCTATACGTATGCAAAGAGATCCCAGAATTCACTTGTCAGGATACTGCTCTTCAAAGTCTTGAAGATAGATACTGTACATCTTTTCATATACTTTAGACAGATGATGTTAGGAGAAGAATTAAATGTTGCTGCTTTACTTTGCTTTCTGTTGCAGACATTTAAATTTATGGAGAAATGTACTGTTTAGTAAAAGAGACAGTAGGCTTACTGTGGGTGCGTGAGCAATGAAAGTTTGCCTTGAGAAAGAAGTGCAAGTTCTTTTGATGTGTTTGAAGTAGGCTGTTTTAAGTAGCATCTTATTTTAGCTGCTTCTATGGGGTATGGTTGTGGTCCAGGATGTGGTGGTTTCAGAAAGGAAGGAAGGAAGGGCTCAAAATAGGCCTCTCCCCCTTTGTAGCATATGCCTCTGGGTGGAATTGGAAAGGGCAAGAGGTCTCATGTTGCAGGGTCATTTGTGTATTTCCTTCAGCCTTTGGCATGTCATGAGGCGTTTGCTGTGGGATCTCAAACTACATCTTTTCTCTCATAACCTTTGCTGTCAGATTTAGTTCCTTTATTTGCTTCTTGTAGAGTTATTTTACATGACATTAAGGTTAAGTAGAAGCTTTTATTACGGGTATTTTTGATGTGTATGAATAACCTCCATTCAGAAACAAATTTGTCAACCTTTTTTAAAGTGTCTGTTGTAATTTATGTGCGAAGGAAGATTTTCTTGGGGAGGAAATCTAGATTTGGTGCACCTTCTGTGAAAGAAATTCAAGGACCGCAGTGTGTACCTCCGTGTGTGTATACGTGCACACGTGTATTTAAAAAACATAGCTGACAGCTGAAATAAGGTACTCTGAGAAAGAATGATGGTGATTGCCAATGATTTGCACAGAAGCGTGGAGATTTGTATTGCGGTGTGCAGAGTTGCCAGTTTGGTTTTGGTTGGAGATCCCTTGTGTCTTTCTCTTCTGCATTCCCTTCTGAGGCACTTCCTGTGCTGCTGGGGGGCCCAGGCAGTGCCTTCCCTCCACCTCATTCTTCTTCAGACACACAAACATCTTCTTAAAAACAGAACCAAACCAGCAGCCCTCCCATTCCGTTCTTAAAAAGCACACAGTAAAAAAGTGAATTTTCTTATGCTGTATGTTACCTGTCCATATGATGTGATAGAGACCTCATTTGTTCACAAAGCTGAATTCAGTGTAGATCTTTATGTTAATTGAGTTATTCTTGTGCGGAAAAGTTTGCTCCAGACATAACTGTTCGAAAGGGTGAGGCTTGGGCAGGAGCCTATATTGCTGATAGGCAGCATTTCACTGAGTGCCTTGATGGTTACTGCTCTTCTTAAGAAAGCTGGATGTAAGAAGTTTGTCAACACCGAATATACAGTGTTCAAAACAGTTACAGAGGTTCTACCTTTCTAGGAGGTTTTCTACTGATAATGAGTTAGGGATTTTCTTATGTTTTATTTTACTTAGTCATCTGCTTATCAAGTCATATAACTACTAATATCATTATATATAACTCTCTGTTAACAGCGTAAAATTGGTAACACTTTACTACTACTACTAAATTATGAAAAAGTTCTGCTTAGAGCCTTGTCTGCTCATTTGTGTGTCAGAACTGGACTCAGAACAGCAGAGGGAGGCAGTTGTGCACCTAGGGGAGGAGGAGGCTAATTGCAGGAAGATTGAATTCAGCGCAGAAAATAGGAATGTTTACGAATTGGCCTATTTGTGCTTCTTTGGTGGGTGTTAGGCAAATAGGAAGAGTTATTTTGGCTGCTCTGCAGGATGTGCTGATTTACGACAGATTAAAAATGGAAAATAATAAAAAATTGAATTTCGCATATGTAAACAAAGAATGCATATTAAATAGGCAGGTAGCAGATAAAAGTATATGATGTACTGGGTTATGTAGTAAGAGTATTCTGATTAATGCTCTATCCAGAGTATAAAAAAAAAAAAAAAAAAAAGGTTGGGGGAACTGTAAACAGTGAAAATTGTTTTTCTATTTAATGCAATATGGAAAAAAAAAAAAAGCTTATTGTTTAACAGAATTTGCCAGGTGAGAATTATATAAGTTTTGTTTATACTGAAACTTTTCCGAGCAGGGCAGCCATTTCTTCTTACACACAAAAGTCTGTACTAACTGGAAAGGAAAAGGTGACATGGGAAGTAAATAAGGTTTGAAGAACAGTTTTAGGTGTGAGTGGTGTCAGGGAATTGAGAAAAGTTTATGCGTTAAGTTCAGGGAACAGAGAAATGGGGTCAGTTTGTCCTGGCTGGGAATTCCCAATGGTCTTCCAGACAGTTGCAGGAAAGATAATTAATCAGAAGCAGAGGTTGATCTGCTACTGTTTGGGTCAAGGATTTCAAATGTCTGTACTGACTGAGGTATCTCACGCTCGGTCAGTGAAGATTGTGAGACCCCCATCACACAGCCACTACCGGAGTGCTCAGAGTGTTCCTTGTTCTCTGTAAGAGCTGTTGAGGTCCTTTTCTCAAATCTAAAATAAGTTTCCAACTTCTAAGATGGGCTGCCAGGCTAACCTCAGTTCTGCCTGTTGCTGGAGAGGAGATGTGCTATAGCAGGGACATAACAGAAAGGATTAGTGTTAATTAGTTCTGAATCAGGGAGCACCAGGAGGTGGGAAAGTGAACTGACCAATTATTTTTATTTTTGTTCTTATTTTTATTTTTTTTCTGCACACACCCTCAGTTTTACAGGGAGAGTTTCTTTCCTGGGCAACCTACAAGTGGAAAAAAGAAGCTTCAATGTTCTACATCTTTTTCTTCCGTCAAGTGTGATGGGTTGACTGAGTAGATCACGACTACAAGGGGAGGAAATGCTTTTTGAAGTTGGTTGTATTCAGGTGGCTGTATGTCACGCATTTTAGGGAGCTGTTTTTAAATGGACAAAGATGGTTCAGAAAGAAGGGGAAGAAGGAAGTGTAGTAAAATTCTGCTGTTTTGTGCTGAACCACACACTTCTCCAGAAGTGAACAGTAGTACCTACAGTGTCCCAGAGAGAAGTCTAATCGTGTCATGTTAAATAGGTGCACGTGCTCCTGAAACAAAACTGTCAGATGGAAGCTGAAATGTACTTCTTTGGAAGTCATTGGTTGAAGTGCAGAATTTGAAGGTGCTCTGCAACTCTATTGCTAGGAAGAAGGAGGCAAGGCAGTCCTTCAGCCCTGCTGGCAGAGCGTTTCCAGCACATGGAATGCCGTGCTCAGCTCAGTGAAAGACAGGGCTCCTGTTTGTATCTAGTATCATATTTTGAAATGTTACTTTCCTATTTAAATTTTATATTTTGTTTCCAATTAGGAGAATTACAGTCTACTAAACAGAACTCCAAACACCTTTTCTAATTATTTAAAATTACACCGTTAAATGCAAATTTACTTTTTAAACAGCATCACCACTAAATGCTAATAGCATGTCTAAGCATTGGTGATGGATTATTATTAAATAAACATAAGGTCTTCTTTGTAAGCGTTTGATGCCCTAGCAGTATGAGTCTAATCACTGCTGTAGGGTGGTGATCAGTGCACTAGCTGATAGACTCTTGTGCAGTCTCATGACTTTTAGAAAGTGATGTGAAGGAGAATTGCAGAGGCAAACTAAATCCACTTCAGTGGAATATGAACATATAAACGTAAGAATTTATGTGAATCAGAATTCTGTACAAAACCATGATATCTGATGTGGGCTTTTAACCTCCAGACAAGTGCTTTGTTAGCTCACTCGTGGGTTTCCATTTGAGAATATGAGCCAATGCAGTGAGAGGTGAAGGCACTCTGCGCCTGGCAAAGTCAGCGTGTCACCACCTGCTCCGGTAATGCAATTTGCTTTCTTTTTCTTTGGGATTGCAGGCAGGAGCTTCCCAGGTCATCTTCACCAATCCACTGGAGATTGTAAAGATTCGGCTGCAGGTAGCGGGAGAAATTACTACAGGACCCAGAGTCAGTGCTCTCTCTGTTATGAAAGATTTAGGCCTTCTTGGTCTCTATAAGGTATGTGTTTCTGCTGTGTGTGGCTTCACTATAGCTCTGCTAACCCATTTTATGCTAAACTTTTACAGTGTTGAAACAAAGACTGTGTTAAAAACAAAGAAACCTTTTGAATTTAGAACCAATTTCTTCCTGCAGGGCAGCCCCACAGTGGAGAACTGAAGAAAACCCACTTCTATATTAATGGCAGTGGGATACATAAAAGTACTCCCCCATCCTGTCCTCTGGGCTTTTATACCGAGCTACAGGGAGTCCTGTATTGCAGACCTGCTGGCTTCTAGTGCTGATAATTTCATTTGGTGGGGTTTTGTGAAAAGTTTCTTTACCTTTCCTGCATGCTTTTCTTACGTTTATTTCGAATCTCCGTTATCTCTATTGTTATCTTTGCAGCAGGATATTCTCTTTGTCTTAATGATTTGATGGCAGGGAAACAGTGGTGTAGTTTAGTAGGATTCAGATTTTTAAGAAGTTAAATGGTGGGATTTGTCAATAACGAATTCCACTTTAAAAAAAAGCCCATACTGTACTGTACTTCAGCGGAGTGCCAGTCAACAGATTCCTTCCCTGCAGGTACACTTACTACCATCATTACGGATCAGATGTAATGGAGCAGAAGCTATTAGTTTTCTTAAACAAGGAATAGTATTTCTTGCTGCATCTTCTGCCAGCACGAGGGGTAATACGTAAATTCAGCACTTCTATTATCTGTGCACTTACAAAACATTGCTTTACCTGATTTGTCATAGACCTGTAATAATAGTATAGAAATGTGCAGATTTATTTCTGGAGCTGAAGCTTTTGGTTGGAATTCAATAAATCAGATTAACAACCATTACATTTCCCAAAGATCACAGATGTTTTGCTACATGGGACAAAGTTACCATTTCTCTTTGCAATAATTCAACAATTGAGCCTACTAAAAATGCTGCTATTCTTTAGAATTGCATTATCTTTTGTGAGTAACTGCACAAACACATTTGAGAGCATAAACTGTGTGGAAATGACTGAAGGCACGAGAGTCTCTGTACCTGCTGTCCTACTTCAGCCACACAGGGTTTGTAGTCTGTTCCACTACAACTCATTGCAGAGGGGGACAGGTCTCAGCTGGGCCCATTGTGTGGAGGCTGCTGCCTGGAGTATAGGATACCGGTGTACTCATCTGGAGAGAATGTTGTTTTTGTAACATGCACACTTTCAGGATATACAGATGAGATTTTTTTGACACGTAGTTGGTTGTTCAAGCTTTGTACTGAAGGAGTTATTTTTCAGCCAGTAAAAGAGTGATGACTGAAGTTACTGAAAGAAAAAATACTAAATATGTTTTTTAGGAGCATTGCACTGTTTTTACAGCATACCATCTTCTTTTAAGGTACTGTTTCGTGCCAGGTTTTTGCCAGGAGCTGCTTCTTACAGTGTTGTCATAGGCCTGTAGGTTTGCTGCCCTGTATCTTCTCCTCACTGAAAGCCTCCCATTTTGCAGTGGTTTCCCTTTTTGGTAGCCTTTTGGTGCAGCTTCTTCCCTCAGCTACGTGTTCATCTGTGCAGAGCTGTATGAGGTGTTACAAACCTAAATGGTATTTTAGTGATGGCTTTGTGTTTGATGGAAAGAATGGCATGCGAGGACTTATCGCACTGCTTCTGTGGTTGTGGGTCATTGTGAGAAAGACTTCAGGACAGACCTTGTTGCTTTCTTTGCTACGTATGGACACATCAAATATAAAAGGTACTTATTCTAGGTACTGACGTCAGATTTGCTGTTGCATAGTGCTTAATCAACCTAGATATGAACCTTGAATCATCCTAACTCTAGAAGCCTGCTTGAGTGTTTTGAGATCAATTCTGCATCTTCTGTTTCCTGAATTAGTTTATTTTCCATGTTGTTTACCTGGTAGATCAAGAGAGCTGATGCTTCCTGGGCTCTGGATATCAATTTTTACCTTATTTACAACATTTATTTTTATTACGTCTCTTTTCTGCGTGACAGGGTGCCAAAGCATGTTTCCTCAGAGACATTCCCTTTTCTGCAATCTACTTTCCTGTTTATGCTCATAGCAAACTGATGCTCGCTGATGAAAATGGCCATGTGGGAGGGCTTAATCTCCTTGCAGCTGGAGCCGTTGCAGGTAATTTTTTTCTTTTAGTTAGTAATATTTAATATTCATTCGGTAGCCCCATATAAAGGAAGGGTATGGTACTATTGTGTCTGATTTAATCTAAATTTGATCACTGTTATCCTTAGTGGGAGGCGATGTAATTTTGATGAGAGCTAATTACATTTGCATAATGTGGATAAACAGTGTAATGCAGCTCAGCAACTTGTAGTCAAATTTGATCTGTCTGTCTCAATGGGGTTTTACTTGTTACTGTGCTCTCTGAGTTGAAGGCTAATTTGAATCTTTGATGAACATAAAATGAGATACCATAAGAGCTAAGAAGAAAATGACTTACTTGGGTTTGGATTCCTGAATAACTGAGAGGAAACTTAGTTCAAAGGCAATTGCCAGAAACAGGGCATTAGTCTGTAAAGAAGCTGAGGCTGAAGAATCATACTGTGAAAATATTTTATAGGCTTCTCAAAAAAGTTCAGTATAAACAGAATGAGCGGCGGTGATCGGTAAGTTCTTTTTGCTAATTGGCACACACTGTAAAATACTGGATATAGGAACTGTAGTAATGGTTATTTAAGAGGATGCAGAAGGGCAGGTCCTGTTATGATCACCAGAGTGGAAACCACAGAACTGTAGAATCGTTAAGGCTGGAAAAGACCTCCGAGGTCACCAAGTCCAACTGCAACCCATCCCTGCCATGCCCTTTAACC
>PPHD01015935.1:0-15831 GCA_002909625.1 Bambusicola thoracicus
GTTTATTAAAAATGCAAGGAATGGAAGCTAATGTCTCCCCTTCGCAGCCATGTTTGCATGCAGAAGTCGAACAACGGCTGGCTTCTCGCTGTGTAACTGGTACCACTGAGAAATGAGGAGTGCACCCAGTGCAGAGGCGGCCAGCCAGGCCCTGCCCCACGAGCAGTGCAAACCCGGCAGTAGGGCCCCACACAGCCCCTCTGGCTGGGCAGGCCAGCAGCCGGCACGCAGCCCCCCGGCGCAACATGGGGACGTACTGGCACGGGTATGAGGAACAAAAGCAGCCAGCTCTATGTTTTCCTGAACACAAATTCCTCTGGGCTTCTTTGTTTGCTTTGGGGTTTTCTGTTTTTACGCAGAGCAGTTACAGAAGTGGCATATTACACTTCTGTTTAGTAACTTACTCACATTCCTCCCTTCCCACCAGTGATATTTCATCTTCTCAATTCAGAGCCCTGTGTCTCACACGCATCCACAGGTGAAAATGACAGCAATGTGACAGCAGGAGGCGCAGCACAGCACAGGCTGGGATGCCTTTCCCTCTTATTTATGTAAAGCACCAGCAGGAAATGCTGACACTGCCATGTTTTGGGTGGGGAAGGCCAAATTTGGAATCAGCTTACAGCAGGAAAGGAGCAAAGATATGTCCGAGTCAGATCGGCTCGTGCTGCTGCAACAGTCACAGCTGATGACTGAGAAGGACTCCTCTGACAGCATCCACAACCACAAGAGTACCACCTGCTGAAGGACCTTAGAGACACAGAATCGAGAGAATCAAGGCTGGAAGAGACCACCAGGTCACCTAGTGCACCCACGAGCATCACGTCATTAAACCACATCTCTCAGTGTCCCTGGTCAACAGGGCAGCTTGGGAGCCACTCACGCCCTTTGGCCTTTCTACATGTTTTTGCTATTCACTCTGCCAAATTAGCCCTGTTTTCTTGCAGGAAGCCATACCCCCCGCTGCTAACCCGCTGGCACATCCTCCTCGCCACGACCCCTCACCCTACAAAGCAAATGGAGACAGCAAGCTGAGATTACCATCCACTTCAGTGATCCCTCATTTTTCTGGCCCACTGAGCTGTTAACAGCGTTACACGCTTTATTTAGAGATATGAATTCACACGGATGAGAACAGACATGATGCAACAACACTGCTACCGGGTCAGTTCCTAAAATTGGCAGTGCTTGGTTTTGAGCCACGAGCGCCTCTGTAAGCCTGTGCCAACCCCAGGGGCAGTTCTCAGTCCAGATTTAATCATTAAATGCTCATTCTTTGGTCTTTGGAAAAACAGCACTACTCAGATTTCAAAAAGGACACAAGAAAGCACTTCTCTCCAGAAGTGCCAAGATTTGTGCTGAGGATTCACATTCCACGGAACACATGCTTTGGCTTAGGGAAGTACCGAGTCACGTGCAGCAGCCTCAGCACCGCAAGCACAGCACAGCACAAAGTACCGGGGCTAACAGCCACTGCCAGGCTCCCTGTACTGCCAGACCGTGCTCAGCGGGCCCTTTACTCCCATGCTGAGCACAGTAGGCAGCCCAGCTCTGCCAGCGCAAACTGCAGCCTCACCTTTACGCCCAAACCGTGCTGCCCACGGCTAAGCAGAGAACGGCTCACCCTCATCAATGTGGCTTAAAGAGATGGTAGCGTGGCATTAAAGTACACTTTTCAGATGAAGCACCACATCATAAACTGATGACAGAAAGCACAGTCAGACCGGCACTGCTGCCCTGCCGGGGCCTGCTGTCTGCACCGAGCACTCCTGCAGCTCCGAGCTCAGCTTCCATCAGTAACAGTGGGTTCTGAGTGCACAATGCCCCCGGGGACACAATGCTTGTGATGCATTATGGGTCCTTCTGTATACAGACATGAGGAAGCCCTGACACCTTTCCCCACAGTATTCCTGAAACATTTCTGCAAATAGTTTTGCTGTAGATCATTTCTGGTAGCATGGGAGTGCAATGCCTTCTGTATTATAGCAAAATAGGTCAAATAGGTCGAATATTTCATTAGCCAAAAATTTACATTAACGAAGAATCTGTTTGACATTTGCCTGATCACAAGCCCACACCGGACGGTTTCTGCTGTTTTGCAGAAGAATTGATTTACTAAAATTGAGACAAGTTTTCAATAATAATAAATACCATCGTGTTAGAAATCATCACTGCTACTTTCATGAATCTATCTGCAAGCAGAAGAAATCATTAAGTTAAAAGATCATTTCTATTATTTACTTCTTCTGTTTGCCTTCTCCTAATAGAGGATGCATCACAGCAGAGTGCAACACGAGCCCAAGGTTCTGCTGCTGAGAACGCTGCTGCTGGTGAGCAATGATGAGGCCAACCGTGAGGCCAAGGCCAGGTGAACTGACCCGCTGGGTCTGTTTGAAAGGTTTGGTTAACAAAGAAAATGCCACTGGGCAGTATCTGCTGACACTATCCAGAATAATTAAAACATGCACTGAACACAACATGAATTCCCAATACACTGCAGTGAAACAATCCAATGGGATAGAACTGCTCAATGCCTCTGAATGTCACAAAGTGCTCTGGCACAGAAAATTTACACCCTGGCTGCTGTTGTTAACATTTTCCATCACCAGATAGGAAGTAATGAACTGTTCTTGTCTAATTGGCTCAAGTGATGAGTTTACCCCGTGATCCCTGAAATCAGCTCAACTTTGGTTTACATAACAAATATCATCAACAGTTACAAAACCGTTCCACCTTTAAGCAACAACAAAAACAACTTCAGCTGTGCTGGGCACCAACGCTCCCTTAAAAAGCTGGAGCAGGTGAAGAGAAGCTTTGTCAGATCTCCTGCTCCTCTGCCACCAGCCCCTCTCCTTCACCAGGATGCTGCTGTGAAAGCCCCCGCCCTGTGCAGGTTCCCTTCCTACACCAAGTGCTGCGTGTTAATGGAACTCCATCCTCCTCCTTCCCAATCACAGCTACGTGAATACACACCTCTGACGTTACCGAGCTTGCTTTTGCAGTACAGGGAAGTAGTTAACGGCTTGTTAAACAACAACAGAAAACTAGTTCAGAGCCCCACCTTCTAAAAAGTATATTACGAGCACGTCAAAATTACATATTAAAAGAGAAGTCAAATCATTACCTGTTATGACATTAATATCCGGGTACCGGCTTTCAGAGAGAGTCACTGCTCTGCTGTCCCTCTCAAACGCCTCCCGAAGCTCCTTCTTAACCGCTGCGGAGCCACACAGCCGATACAGGCCTACAACCTATGGGCAAGAACAACAGCCCCACATCAGTTCTAAAGCAGAACATAGTAATCATGTTTGGCCTCACCTGGGAAGCGCAGCAAGACGTTCAAACAACTGTTAAGAAAACTCAAACAATGCCAACTGCTAATATTAATTGCTCATGTACACCATCAAAAGTTACTCAAGAGACAGCTGGCAGGCAAGTGACCAATGCTGAAGCTTTCTATAGCAGCAGGGGACATCCTGAGCAGCGTTCATGGAGCCATCCCAAGCTGTAAGCCGGTAGCACACCACCAGCTGATTCAGAATCCACTCAGGACTTTATTTTATGTAAAACTTGGAAGATGAAGAAATAAACATAATTTTCCTCTTATTCTACTCATTCAGATCGCTGTCGTTTTTCCTACTAGTAATAACTGTATAATTATATAAGATAAAACTGGGCCTTAAGCAGAAATGTAGAGAAGAAGCATTTTGAAGTATACTACAGCATGTTCCAAAATTGTTATTGTTAGTAGAAAAAGGTACCAACACAACCAACTACCTAATGAACAAGAGATGTCCTAAATCTCTTAAGGAAAAAAAACCCTAACATTTTCCTACAAGAATAAGCTAGATGTAACTAGAACTCTACTTGATGTTGGTAGAAAGGATTTCAAGAGAATTATGAATACCCCATTCTGATGACATCCACAAGTTGCTATCTTAAAGATGACAAGACGTTGACTTCCACATTTCAAATGACATGTAACATTTCATGTGAAGCGAGGGTTATTTCATATGCTCGAAATGATAGGAGTGACTCCACAACACACCTGGACTGTTATTACCAAGTCAATTATGTGCTTTCACACTCTCCAATTTTGCATTTTTTTGTTGTTGCTGTATTTTTCATTCTCATCACCACCACGACTTAGAGGAGCTAAATCTTACATGTATTATTTTAATATAATTTTAATGGTCGTTAAAGGTAGATGTACTGAACAGAATGTGATCAGCCCCAAAATGCTGTGGACTCAAACAACCAACCAGCCCAAAACTTCAGCCACCAGTCTGTGCTGGCTTAGAACATGCATATCCAGGTTTGCAAAGAAGAGTATTTGTCTGGCCATACATTAATTCCTGTTTAAATACATGGAAAGTCACTTAATGGAATTTGTACTCTCTCTTTCCCAAGACCAAAAAAGACCTAGTATTGGCCTAAGGCAATTTAAACCAAGTTTTCTAACACTGTGTCTGAAAGCCAGGTGGAGATGACATACCATGACAGTAGTCTGCATTCTAAGAGAAAATCAAAAGGTCAGAAAAGTGCATGGTTAAAAGTTAACAGTATACTCTGCATTTTTGTTTCTCCCCGAGCAAATGCACAAATTAGATTTCATGCTCAGAAGCACCAGGTGCACACAGACAGCTCAGATCCCAATCGCCTCATTACCAGTGATGCCTTGATTACCCAAAATCATTTGCATGACTAGGTGCTAATACGCCCAAACTAAAAGACTGAAACCATGAGACACAAATACTGGAAAGAATACTTCTTTTTTCCACTGATTTGCATGTTAGGAGAAGCACAATGAGAATCACAGTTATTATCAGTAATGACTTTCAACAAAGTAATTACATACAAATACCATTCCTGTCTGTATATTTTGATCTAGGTTATCAGTAGCCACATTAATCCCATAACACTGGGAAACGATATCCAAACTGTTAGCAACTAAAAGTAGTAACAGTGGTAGTTGTGATTACCTCTCAATTTCACCTAAGCAGGAACAGGTGTAACAGAAACTAAGGGCTCACAGTCTATGGAGCAGTATGTAGAAGTCCTGTCCTTAGGACTGCACATCTTCCTTCCTAAGAAATGTCTCGTCTAGCATCTTTAACTGGGGATTTGTTTCTATAACATCTTTCCTCTGTTGGGTTACACCAACTGAAATAAGCCGCATTAAGATGAAGAGAACACACTAGGCCTTACTGCCTTTCCTAATCCTAAGGTCAACTTCAAGAAAGGCAAGGAGAAGCAATAGCTATCTCCTCAATAGCTCTTCATCATCTACATGTTGTGCATCAAGTGTGGGAGGGGGTACTATACTCCTTGCATGTCAGTACATTATGTTCTTAAAGAATGATCTGTGCCTCAGGAATCAGACATTTCCAAATCCTAATCTCAGCTCTGCCTTATTTTGAGGGTGACTCTACATGGTGGGTGCTGCGGTGCTAAAGCTACTGTGAGCAGGAGTTTTTTCCCTTTACAAGGGCAAAGTTGGAAGCACTGATTTCACAGTCCTGTTATTCTTCCCCCAGTACAATGACTGGTGATCACCACACAATGGGAGCAAGAAAGCAAGTTAAAAACCTACACGTATAAAGGGTTTCTAAATAACCCTTATCCACTCACCACTCCTGCTGCAGAAGTAACAGTGCAAAGATCTGTAACAGAGATCCAGACACAGCACAATTAACAAAACATTAAGATATATACAGTACCTGGCAGCCCCTTTTTTCAATTTCCATTACGCATTTCTGAATTAAAAGCGGCACCATCAGGCCTGTGTTTTCCTTCTCTACAACTTTTCGAGCATCTACACCAAACATCACTGGTTCCCGATCCGCATCCAGACCATCAAGAGAGTTCTCCCACTGCTCCATAAGCGACACTTTGACATAAATAAGCCCCCGTGGTTCCAGCCTGACAGCCAGCTGATGTGTCTTTGTCACTCGAAAGAGAGTAGGAAGAGCCACAGTGCCATGACAACAAACACGGTTCTTCCGTGGGGTGGGCTCCCAGCTGAACACCACCAGCTTTAAGTGCTGAGCATTTTCAATTTCTATGTTGAATGTGTGGTCCATATCTAGAAACGTTGTCCTACATGTAAGCAGAGCTGTTCTTGCTTTGTTTACCGAGTCAACCTGTATTGCACAAAAGACATCTTTCGAGTCTATTCTCGGTGGTTTCAAGTCCTCAGCACCGTAAAAGTGAATGCTCATAAGTCCAGAGATGTACTGGGAACACTTGGGTTGATCAGAAAAGTTGTAGTGCCTGAAAGCATCGATATCTATCTCAGTTTTACCACTGTTACTTGGAAGGCTCTCTTTTCCTTTCCCACACTTGGTTTCATGTCCGTGTTTACCCGATTTGGTTAAAAGTTCAGGAGAGTCGCCATCACTGAGGTAACCACCTTTGCTGGAGGATTTGGAACTCCTTGAGCTTTTCTTCTTGTAGGCATGCTGTGACGACACGCTGCTGTCAAGATGGTAACGACTTATGACGTTCCTGCTGGCAGCTGCAGCTGAGTTGCCAGAAGACGGCAAAGACGCTGTATGGCTTGTGTCCCGAGAGCTCCCTTTCGGCAGGGAAGAAGGATTATCTGAGCTATTATGGCTTGAAGTTCCCTTGACACTCAGCTTCCTGCTGAGTTCTGGCAGTTTTTTCATTTTCATGGAGAGCTTCCTCACAGTTCTGGGAGATTT
Source organism: Bambusicola thoracicus (assembly GCA_002909625.1). Lineage (NCBI taxonomy): Eukaryota > Metazoa > Chordata > Aves > Galliformes > Phasianidae > Bambusicola > Bambusicola thoracicus. The sequence goes on from PPHD01015935.1 coordinate 6,705, forward strand.
AATTCGATCGGGGAAAGGCCAATTGATTGACCCACTTTTTTTCAAGGGACTCGGACTTGGAGGAGAAACTTCTGTTATTGGTATATCAATCTTGTGTGCAAGTGCAACTCCGGGCCCTTTAGGAAAAAAAAATTAAAGAGAATCAACAAATGTGTTGTAAGTGCAGTTCACAGTAATGAAAATAAAATGCTGAACTAGAGGAAAACACCTTGATCTGTCTTAACTTGATAAATGCAATTCATTCACATGACTGTCGTTCACCAGTTAGGGATACTAACAAGCACCCAGAGAGTTGTACTCTGTTGACCTGTGCAGCCAAATTCAGCAATTCATAGTCAGGAGCCCGATTTGTTCTGCTCTATAGAGATGAAAGAGCCAGAAACTACAGATAAACAAATGAGCCATTTCACCCACTGCATCCAGCTCTTGTCCATTTGTGTCACATCCCTCCCATCCAGGCAGACACAACTGCATTCCTGCAGCACAGGTGCAATGAAATCAGCCTCCCAAGGAAAAGCACTGGAAAATGACAAGTGCACTTCTGCCCACAGAGCAGTTAGCCACAAAGATCAACACATCAGCACTGTCCTCACAAGTCTAAAGGAAACACGCACATCCCTGGCAAAGGACACTGCTACACTACTTTGCATTTCCCTCTCTTACCCAAAAGAACCCTGGAGAAGTGTCTCACCCCTCTTCTTCCATTCCTTTCAGCTCCCCTTTCCTGCTGCAAAGAGGAGGAGCAGGAAAGCAACAAGGATGTATTGATTCCAGAAGCTGCACTGTGCACTGCCTCATTCGTGCCAGCAATTTTCCCTCTTTCCTGGCACAGCCACCCTATGACAGGGCTTACAGTTATACAGCTCCCAACTGGCACCACTGTGGGGAATCTTTTGGAAAACCTTTTCAAGGAACAAAAAAATTGTAACAGCAGGCACTGATGCTGAAGAGGAAAAGAATGAGAGAAAAAAAACCATCTACATTCATTTGACAGCGCAGGACAAGTAATGAAAGGATACAATCAGAATAAGAAGTTGTGATCAGTAAATTCTGTGCATGACTCACAGAGACACAAACTTGTAGTTCTCTTCATGTTTGAATGTTTAAGGAAACCCAAAAATCGAGTTTTAGCTCAAGCCTTTCTTCTTGCCACCAGCGTGAGGCAGTAATGACTGCAGGAAAGGCAATGGATTCACTTGAGTTCCTGTAGCGTGCAAGAGAGGAACAGAGGCCAGAACAAATAAAATTTCACGAGTACTCTCATTTAGAGCCACTCTTCTATCCACTGAGAAACTAAGTGTGGCTTTTGTAACAACAATCACCCCATCCCTTCATCCCACGTGAGCTCTGGCAGCACTCATGCAGCCCTGTGCTCCCGGCTGGGAACCAGAGCCCCCAGCACACTCAGCCCTGCTGCTGTGCCGCCCCAGCTGCTCAGGGACCATGGGCCTGTGCCCGTGTTAGCAGGGGGAATCCACCCCACTGCTCCCTGGGGAAAGGCAAACCCTACTCACAGTACATACAAGGAAGGAAAGAAGAGCTGCTCCCTCAAGGTACGCAGCAAATCATTCCTTACAGCAGCTTCTTTTACAGACTTTTCTGATGCTTACTGTCTAATTCTAGTCACTATTAAGTCCAAATCACTATTTGCTTAAAAGAGCGTTTTTACAGCAAGGTTTCAGTCGTAAAGAACAACACACAGTATCTGTTTTCCAGAGCAACAGAGCAAAATGCCTTTAGCCCTGCATCGCTCGGAGGAGTTCCCTGCCTGCTGTTCTGGCAGCAGCTGGCAGGAGACACGGGGTATGACAGAGCCGGACAAAGCCTCGCTTGTGCTACAGATCATGGCATAGCCGTGCTGGTCCAGAACACCACGTAGCAGCCGGTGCTGCGCTGGCATTCACCTTCCCTTTCTGCCCCAAGTCTCTGGCACGGGCTTAGCAAAGCAGGCCAGCCCATTCAACTTCCCTCCATCTCTGGAGAGCTGCAGAGGCAGTCTGACATTCTGACTTTCGCGGGTATGACTTCTGCTGCCTTCAGCATGAGGAGGTTAAAACGAAACACAGAGCTGATGGAAGCTGGTTGTGTGGGACCGACCCCAACAGTGTCATGCCCCACTAACACCAGCAGCATGCTGAGGTACGGACACCATTTCCAAGCGCACACACGATGACTGCTAACAAGCTGCAACAGGCACCTGCAGCACAGTCACATCACGTTCCACTTCCCAGCCTGCTCACCTTGCCCAGCTTCCTTTCTGTCCCACACAGGTTGCATTTGACACTTCAGAAATGCCTTGATGAAGGCTGGCAGGAGAAGGGGAAGCACCAGAGGCACTGGGGTACCAATGACAGCCCAGGCAGCAGGGGGGTGATGATGAGGTGCAGCTGACAATGCATTCTGCACATCTGCCTTACACTTCCTGGCAGGATCAGCTGCACAAAGAGCAGAAGAAAGCAGCTTTTGAAGGATGGCCCAACCCAGGGATGGACGGCTTGCCATGGGACTAGTTGGGGACCATCCCAAGAAAGCACTGAGCTGAGCCAAGTGACTTTGCATCAGGGCTGCCTCTCTGAGCTGGTTCAGGTGGACGGGTAAAGCCCACAGGTTTTATTTGTTTCACAGTATGGCCGCACAGAGGACAAAGACTCTCCACAGCCAGAAGCAGGTGGCCCCTGGACATGAGGTGCTCCACAGCCACCTGCTGCCCTTCCCCTCACGGTCAGGGGACAGCAGGGCCCGAAACCTCACCTACACAGCTCTGCCCTATGGGAACAGCAGGCAAACTGGCAGCACACAGCCTGCCAGGCACACGTTGTGATCCCACACAGTAACATTCATGTCTGGCCCTGCTTAGCATTGTCCCCCTGTGCCTGGGTGGACGTGCCACTGTCAGACTGCCTGCCAACAATGTCTGCTACGTTACAGGCATATCTGATTATCCCATTCTACGTGCAACATTCCTCTTCGCTTAAGGAAGGGTTTTTGAGTTACTCTAAAGCCCATGAGAAAGCCAGTGATTTATTTTTGGGACCCCAAGATGAGATGAGTAAGTCAGAAAACATCAGTTCCTCATCAGAGAGCTATTAAAATACCAAACAGTCATGCTCATAACTAAGGGAAATGCTGAGCTCTGACCCAACTAAAGCTGTCATTTCATTTTTCCTGCCATCCTCCTGAAACACTTAATAACTATGCTGCATCTGACACTGAAAGTGTATCTCTAGAAAAATGACAGAAGAGCTACCTTCTAGGCCATTTCCTTTTAGAAAGAGGAAAAAAATACAGCTTATGCTAAGCGGCTATAATTTTCAAAACCAAAGCTTCCCTTGTGTCCTACATTTTTTACTTTTATTTTCTATTTTTAAAAGTCAACCCAATGTGTTACTTGGGAAAACATTTTTCTCCCCAAAAGCAACAAATCAGAACAGAAAAGCCTAAGTAGTTCAAAATCATTCTCAGAGCAAATGACAGCTGAGTGAAAAAAGGCTACTATCTTTCTGTGCTAGATTCCAGAAGAGATACCGATCTGGATCCTCAGCTGACACAAATAGCACAGCTCTACTGATGCCAAAGGCTGGTAACTTACTCTTGCTCATCCTCAGATAGTTCTACCTCCACTCTGATAGAAAGCCTCGCAGCAAAGTGAAAACGGTGCTAGGAGAATTCATGCTGTATCAAATGCAAGCAACTTCAATTAAGATGCAAGGAAGGTGACTCCTCTTATCCATATTACCAAAAAAAAAAACCAAAAACCTTTCTTAAATGAGAATAGAAGGTAATTATTTATATGTAATAATTATCTAAACAAAAAGAAGAATCTTCTTTTAGCCTGCTGAAAGAGAAGTCCCTTTTCAACCCCTATGAAAACTGCTATTTTGACCAATCTGGTCTCGGTGTTCAATCCCACATGATGCTTCAGAGTCAAGGAATGGAGAAACTACTGAAAGGGTACAAAGAATCCTCTAAGAACTCTGTAACAGTAGTTCATTTTCTTTCAGTACACTGCCAAACATACAAAGACACTGAGTAAGCTGTGACAAACACACCAGTGCTGGGGTCATGTTTTCAGGAGCAGAAGTCGCACGCTGCTATACACAGGCCATGCTGTAAGAGTCTGTCGGGCTGACCTTGCACCACCGTCGTCCTCAGTGCCCCCTGCTGGGTGACCCCTTGAGAGGGGACAACCAGCATGTTTAACAGCACGCCAGGTCACCTGCCAGGCTTAAGAGCTCGCTATCTGCAAACAGGGATGAATTCCTGGCGTTCTAAACGTTAATGATTCTCTGTGTCACACAGACCACAGCAGCCTTCATTAGAATGCTGGCGTTGGACCAAGCACCACAGGCCCCGGTCCAGGCGTGCCTCATTTTGGACTGCTCGCACCACGTCCTCCTCCCCTCGTGGTTTCTTACAGGGGATAAAAAGCAGTTCTGTCTCTGTTTCCCCAGTAAGAGAATAGAAACATGATTCCATACAAAACAGAAGATGAAATAAATACCTCCTTTACATTTACTGCTTCAAGCCTTCAGTTGCTGCAACCCCTAATCCCGCTCCCCAGCAGGTCCTTACAGCAGGTCACCAAAACGGATCAAAGACAGATCCCTGGGTAGGCCCACTGCCCTCCAAAGCTACATGCCACAGCCCCCAAAATCCTGTTGCTCAGCTCTACAGAAGCAGGACACACTTCTTGGCCTGCTGAGGAAGATCATTTGCAACATGCAAGCCTACAAAACATAGGCCCAAACAATACATTTGTAAACCAAGAGAGCAATCATTTAAGTGAAGAAAGAACACTGCTTAGATTAATCCATGTGCCCAGCTGGAGTTAAATTGGAACACAGCACCAACCTTCACCTCTTGCAATGCTGAGAAAAAAATCAATTTCCAATGACTCCTACGAGGATTTTGCATCCAGGCATGTGGCTAGCATACAATTTTAGTAACAAAAGCATAGCCAAAGTCTTTGCAAGCTAGGATCTGCATGCCCTAGCAGAATGCTTCTGAGATACAGGAATGAAATGATCTCACTGATCAGCTGGACACTACTCCCAGCAGAAATCATAGAATGGTTTGTGTTGGAAGGGACCTTTAAGGTCGTCTAGTTTGAGCTCCCTGCTATGGGCAGGGACACCTCCCACTAGACCAGGTCGCTCAAAGCCCATCCAGCCTGGCCTTGAACACTTCCAGGGATGGAGCATCCATAATCTCGTCAGGCAACCCATTCCAGTGTCTCACCACCCTCAGAGTAAAAAATTTCTTCCTAATGTCTAGTCTAAATCTACCCTCTAAATACCGGTACTAAAAGCAAAAGCATTACAAACTCTCCAAAAAGGCCCTATCTGGAGATCCACAATGTAAACCTGTAGCAAAAGAAGGAACTACAAAGGGACGCCATTCTTCAGTGCCTTGTGAGTGATACACACATCTGGCAATGCATTCAACTGGAGTCCAGTCAAACAGGCATAAGAAAAATTTACTTCAAAACTTTATATATTTGAAAAATTCCAAATGCGACGTGAAAAAACACGCTCCATGGGACACTTAATTTCCACCTAAACTCTTCTCCTGGAGCCCTACGAACATGAGCTGGTGCTATGCTTCTACACTTCTACCTCAGCAAAGTTTCTCCTTACCGTCACCTTTTGTCTGCTTGACATAAACAGAATGCATAACAAAAGTGTGTTTCCTAACTGCTATTGTATAGGGTGTTTTTTTTTTTTTTTTAAGTTCCTTTCTAAAAACTAGCACGGCTAGAATTACTCAACAAGGAATTACCTGACAAATCCTATTAGCATACACGGCCTTCACTGGAGAAAGTAACCCGATTAACACTAGGAACTAACGATGCAGGTTAAGACAATGGGAAAATCAACACCGCTGCAATCTATACCCCATTTAAAGAAAACACTGACAGGACATACCTATTCACTACTTTGTTTGGGAAGACCCTTAGCAACCAGATGCTTTTATATTTTTTCTTCACATTTCCATTAAAAAATATATATATATATCCATGACCGCTTCCTCTGGATGACATTTGAGACCCAAATGAGGCAGCGTTGCTTAAAGCTTAAATGGTTGAACTACTTGCACTGACCAAATAAGATAGCATCACATGAAAACAGTATATATCATATATATAGAGTACATAATAATAATAATAATAAATGAAAATACACCTTTTACTGGCCTTTGTAGTATCCTACTTTTTTCTGTCTTTGCTTCTCAAAATCTCTCTTAGACTGCAGTACTAACCACTACTGACACATATAAAATTACAGCAGTAACAAAGATAAGCAGACTTTTCCCCAAAGCAGTAATTGACTGTGTGTCAGGAGGTACTGCTTGACCTATATAGACATCCATGCTGCAGCAACTGTGTAATTCAAGCAAGGTTTGAGCACAAATAAAGTTAAACTGGCCATGTTGCCCTGATGCAGTAATTGCGTACGGATGAGCTGTCATTTTAAATTTGACTGAAAATAACTGTAGACACCTTAACTGAATTGAAGAGAGTAAAAAAAAAATCACTTCTCCATGATAAAGCCGATTATTGAGCAGCAGGGATCCACCTCATCGCCCGTTCATCTATTCAGCCTGGTCACTGTTAAATACATGCAAAAGAAGAACTGCATTTAAAGTAGCTAATCAGCTCTGAGCATACCAAACCAACTGGGGGAAATTCATCGTGCTTTTTTCCTGGTTTCATGAAAGACACCTTAAACAGCTAATTTTGCTTTCAGGAATAAACGCTTATTCAGTATTAAAAGAAAAAAGGGCATTCTCTTTCTTGCAAAAAAAGGTTTCATTTTTTAAGGAGAATTGCTTATACATCAAGGGCTTAACTGGAGTCAAACAGCCTGCAGAACGTGCTCATGCTTTTCCCAACAGCCCTGCATTCTGACCTCCCCACACTGCTCTGAGCTCCAGAGTTGAATAACACCATGGTATTTCAGCGATCTTGCAAGTGAACATAACTGGTCTAAGTATTTAATGCAGGCTATAAAGTGAACTATATCTAAATAAATGTTCTCAGAACACTTGGGGACTGAAAGTACACTCAGATGGGCAGTATTTCCAGAACAAAATGTGAGCTCCCAGAAGAGAGGACAGAGTACTTTTTCTTTCACTGTTTACAGAAGTTGCTTTGGTGCCTCTGAAAACATCTCCCATTCCCAGAAGCCATCGCTGCGCTGAGCCCAGGCAATGCAGCTTCTGGAACTTACAGATCCGGGGCCAATTTGCCAGGACTGAGTGGGAGGGGGACAGCGCTCCTCCAGAGGGCAATGCAGAATGAGAGCCTGGAAATGAGCTCCAGGGCCTCTCCGCTTTTAATTACAAAAATACTGTATACCCACACAAAGCTGATGATTACAAATGGCATTTATACGGTCTTCCAAAAAGTATTTATTAAAAATCCCAGGCAGTAAGTTAAAGAAACTCCTGAAGATATTATGCAATTTAAAGGCTGGAACCCAAGACCCGAATGAGACACCCCAGCTAACAGAAAGGAAACCGAGTGGCTCCTCTCATTAATATGCTTAAGTGAGCCCACTTGGTAAAACCTTTGTTTTCAGTCAGCTTGGAGCCAGACCAAACAAGGTCTGCTTGGAATTGGATTCCAAATTGGAGCCGACTCCATAGGCAGAGGCAAACCACATCCGGACATGCCAGGTGAGCAAACTGACTGAAAAGTCACTGTGCACCTCTACATTTAGCAGGTATCAATATCTCCACCTGAGTCTTTTCTTCCTTTTTTTTTTTTTTAATGAACATAACATGCTCTGCTACTAGAAACGTGCTTGATCCAGATAAAAGGAGGAGAAAGAGAAAAGAAACGTAAGAAAGGCTTATTATTCTTTTAAAAGAAAACAGAGGATAAGACATCTTTGTCTACCTAACCCCTCTTACCTGCTGAGGGGCACTTAAATGCAGGACTGTCCTCTGCTGCCAGCACGCTCTGGGGCTTGCAGGCAAACCTCTGCCGCTGCTGCTGCAGGTGCTCTCCGGGCTGCGCGGCATCGGCAGGACCCAGCTCGCCAGGCTGAGTGTCCCCTGCTCTCTCTGGGGAGCGTGGGGGGACATCAAGGGGCCTGACAGGCAAGCTTTTGCAGCAGCCCGCAGAGCAGTCCGCAGTGACAGGGTTACGGGCAGCAGGATGGAGGACTCTCGGGACATCCGGCTCATCGTCTTCCGGGATGGGGTTGTACCATATTTCTCCTTCATCATCTGCATCGTTGTCCTCTCCGAAGTCAAAGGCACAGTGTCGCAGCGTGGCAGAGCCCGTGGCATTCGGAAGGGCGCTCGCAGCACCACAGCTGGGGGTGGGGCCCTCCGGCCCTCCCGGGGACCTGGCGGGAGCCCCCTGAACCCTTGGTGCAGGCAGCGGGCTGGAGGACCGCGGGGCCTGGGTGACAGCGCCCGGTGTCTTCTTACACATGCTTTCTCCCTCCAGGCGGGGCGCTCGGTGGGTGCTCTGGTGCAGCCAGTTGCGCTTCTTAGAAACGGTGATGCTGTTCATCTGTGGCCGGTGCTCGGGGAGCTCGCTTGCCTTCGGAGACTTGGGCTCCTTCCTGCTCCGCGGGGCCACGTATACATTTTCTATTAGATCTGCTGTTAGAAAGGGAGAGAGAAGAGACAGAAACGCTCAGAATATCACATTGCTTTTAGCGGGACAGATGAAGACGTACAGCATCATATCACATTCGCCTTAGACCTCATTCGAAAGGACAAAAGACAAGGTGATGCTATCATCAAATTACACGTCAGCCTGCCAAAGCAGAACATGTGTGTAATTAATGAAAAGTCAGGCTTGTTGGGCTGTATTTTAACACCGTGTAATTTAGGTAAATGGCAGCGAGAGCTCCGTGTAAAGGTCAGGCAGACTGAGGCAGAAAGGGATCTTTTTGCTCTGGTAATTTTATGTGCGCAGTAGGTTTGTTATCCACTGTTCCTACGATACATTTACAACGTGCAGACTCCCTTCTAGATTAAGGCATAAAACAAAGGTGGGGATCTATCCAGCACAGAAGCCTCCAGCAAGGACTGTCCTTACTGTCATACCCTGTGCCCAGGGCAGAATTTAAGTAGAAAACAAAGGTGGGGATCTATCCAGCACAGAAGC
>PPHD01015936.1:3563-15830 GCA_002909625.1 Bambusicola thoracicus
GGAAGGAGCAAAAAAACAAAGCAAAACAAAACAAAACAAAAAAACCACCAATCTCAGTGGCTCTTAATTTGGGAGCAGAGGCTTTCAAAAGTCTTGCAGAGAAACAAACATATTCTTTATTCTTTTATGTATTTCTGACTTGAACTTGCTCCTTGTCAAGTTTATGTTCACTTTGTTCTCCATCCCCAGTTAACTTCATTTTTCTTAGAAAGCCTTTGTTTTGTTATCTAAAAATCATGTTTCATGAAATGAATCGTCAGATGCATTGTTCTAACTTACATTAATAACTTCATTAATAGACACACCATGAAGACATAAATAACACATAAAGAGAGAGGAATCTGTGTATTTACTCCATAATATAAAACATTTGGATCAGTTACAACAGTTTTCCATTAGGAAGGTTTTCACTAGTCAAACATTTTTAAAAAACAGAAAGAAAGCTTCCATCTTGAATAAAACTTTGCCTGAAAGGCTACAGAGAGGTCAGAAAACAAGTGATGCTCACTTCTTGTCAATTAAGATGTGTCTTTTTTTTAACAGCTTAAATAATTCTGAGGTATGCTACACTCAGAAGCAACCATGATTCCTGTTCTAATTTCCACACATTATTTTTCATCTTTTCTCAGCTATAATAAAAATACCAACAGAATAAACTGAGAGAAAAGGAGAGGTTAACCTATTGAGAGTCTCTCTAATGACTACTTATTGCATCATTTTGCATAATGGCTTAATTAACTGGTTATAGTGTATATATGCTATCTATAGTGAGTACCTATTTAAACTTTAATCTGTATTCACACAAGCAACTTTGAACATAGCTTAAGATATAAATGAATTTTGTTTTTTTTGTGTGTTTTTTTTTCCTGATGCTTCTCCAATTCTCTTAGCAATCACCTAACCCAAATTATATGTAGCCTACAAGAGGCTGCTGTATGCTGTTGTAATACACCACCTGAGAGAAATCTCCTTGAACTTCGGTAGAGTTTAATAAAAAACTAGTTAGTGAAGGCTAAATCCCGGAAAGAACTAATGCCACAAAGTCTCTTCAATTACAGGGGAGTTCTGCCTTTGTGGGACAGTCACGTGCTACTCCTAAAAGCTCTAGATGGTTCAATAGATTCCTGTTTCTCACTACATTTCCTGTTCAGCCACACTTCTTTAAGAAAAGCTGCCTTAGATTTGTAGGAGTTGTACAACAATTACATAAATTGAAGAGTTTATTTTCCTACTTATCTCAAACTAAGAGAATTTAAATCTGCTCCCTAAACCCAAGTGGAAAATTGCTTAAATTCTTTAAGAAAAGAGAATTATTTCATAACAAAAAAATACTTTGAGACACTTTTCAACGACTACATAATGACTCTGAGGCCCAGCTTATCTAAGAAGCTGAGTTCTGTTAAAGAGACTTGAGACATACATATCTTTTTGCACATGTTGAGTACTAAGAAAGCAATTTCTGAACAATTTCTTTGACCGTCATTAGTACTGACTTATTCATGATGAATCGCTCGGTAGAGCAGTACCAATACTCTTAAACAAGAAAAAAAAAAAAAAAAAAAAAAAAAAGCAAATTAGCTTGTGCAAATGCAGTTATATTACTTCCAATTTGAGTTGTTTTACTTAAAAACAAGCAAACAAAAAATCTACCCTGCTTTGTATCGTGTGTGTTTTACCACCAAGGTAGTTCAGATTTGAGGGAGAAAATTTACAAAGAACATTTTTTCTTTCTTCCTTTCTTTTTTTTTCTCCCTATGTTGTAGCCACATTACTGACAATCAACCTGTGAAAAGAGTGTTGTGTTCTTATTAAAGGCAAAGCTACAACCCAAAGTAGGTCAAAAGAAAGAGGCACCTAACACTGAACACAGAGATCATAGCTAAGAAAAAGACTCATGCATCTGTAGTACTATTGCTAATGACATGCTGAACTTAGCCAAAAAGGTTCCTTTGAGGAAAGAACTAGGAGGAGGGGCAGTGAAATACAGTGGCACATGCTTGCCTGAAGAGTTTCTTCCTGCTCAGCCCTGATACCCCTCCATCAATCACAGCTGATGACTGCATTACATTCTAATTCCTAAGACGCATCTCCTGTCATCTGCAAAGATCAAAGGGGAAGCTTGCTCAGGGACAGGGGAACATGTTAATTGCAATCCCACCCCTTTGTCTGTAAATCCTTCACAAGGTTCCAACTGCAGTGAATTAATTAAATTGGTTCTCACACAATGACACTGATTCTACTTATGTTTCTGTCCTCTTATTTTTTCTCTCTCTTTTTTAATCCCTTAAAAGAAATATACATTATAGTATCTCAGGCAAACAACATTTCAAGGATATGAATATGATCTTGAAACATTATGATTACAGAACACTGGGAATCTACATGTATTTCTTCTCACACAAGAACTGCATTAACATTTCACTTACTTAACCTCCCAATAGAATTGTGGAGGCATCATTTATAAGAATTGTATAGATAGTATAGGAGAAAGAGAGGATTGATTGATTCACAGGGGAAAATCATATTTCTTTCAGGCATATTCCTAAATTGCTTGACACACATTTGCTTATATGTGAAGGCTATACTTGAAAGAAAGCTGACAGCTGAGCTTGAATAAAATATATTTCAAGGTAGAACTGGCAGAATTACTAAGAAGGGATGAAAACTGAGATTCAGACTACACAGGTATTGTACATTCAAGCAAAATATCGCAACAAATTAGCTCCAAACTTAATTTTTTAACCCAATACTACCCCATTAAACATATTTATTTCAATTTCAGACTGATTTACTGAATATTTATTTATGCCTGTTCTTCCAAGCATGTTCCCAATTGACTTCCATTATGTCTATCTTAAAGACTTTGTTCAAATACTTAAGGTATGGAGAGTGAATTTAAACTCATATATTAAAGCTGGTGTAAACACCTGCTATAGATTCTCCTGTACCAGAAAAAATGTTCTTTAATTTACTTCAAGACAGGAAATTTGGTGTGTGGATACAAAGGTAAATTTTAACAATGTTTCCATTAGGAACATTTTGCTGCTCTACTGTATTGGTGTTTCCATAATGGTAAAGTGTTTCTAAAACAGATGCTTCTTAACATTAAATTGATCTAAACCCAGAATAAGAGCAACATCTCACCTGTACAAATACAGCTAAACAATAAATAACTAAATAAACTCAGTTTAAATAAATACATTAAAAATAATTTTTAAAACCTCTATGCTATACTAAAATAAAAGGAGTTTGTTTATCCTAATATATATATTATTTTACAAAGGAAAAAAAGCTATTTTCCTTTGTAGGTTGTTTCTTCTTTTAGAGATAATATGTATTTTTTTTACAGATATGATATATTTACTTTAAAATTGGAATCTCATGAAGAAATGAATTTACTTAATGATTCAATTAGACAACAAAATGGGACTTGTAAAAGTTCATGTTTATGGCTTTTTCCAAGCAAAGTTGTGGAAGGAGTAAAAAATGGACTTGAAGGGAACACAGACTAGTTGGGACAGTAAAGTTCTTTAGAAAGGAAGAAAAATGGAAAAACAACTTTGAATTAGATTTTAAAATAACATCACTTCAACTTGTTACTGTGCTACTCATAGTGGTATTACATTTAGGTCAAAGGAAAATTAGCACAGCCTTCATATTTAGATTCTTACGTGAAAACAGTGTTTCATTCTATACCATGAATATTCAGAGTGAATTTTTCGAAGAATTTTTAAGAGTCAGTGCTAGAGCTCTTTAAAGCTCCCTTGTGCATCGAGGTGAATTGTTTTAATAGTTTGACACCAAACTTCTTCATATTAAAATCTTATAGCATATACATATATTTAAATAATTTTTGCCTGATTTTAATGAAATTGCGTGTCCACTCCTGCCTGCCAGAATTTTAAAATCATGATAATGTTTTCACCTTTTTCTTCTTTAAATTAAATTATGATAGTCTGTGAATGAACTTTTGCCTCTTTGATTTGAGTGCAAAAAGTCCTGTTCAATGGAAATTGCTCAAGTCCACGTAATTGTTTAGCACACAGGGGGCTACTGCAAGAAGGAAAGTACTTGGTATCCACATTTAGGACAGGTAGCAGCAGATTTCAACATCAGAAAGAAGGTTTCAGGCTAGGAGGAGAGAAAAACTTTGTAAGGTACCATTAACAGATCTCTGAACTATATTAGAGGCTGCGTCCAGCACTAGACATCTTTCAGAACTTTAGAAATGTATACATCATACAAGCAAAGTTGATTATGACTTGGCCTAGGGATATGTTATGTGGCAGTCTGAGAACTATTTTAGATGTGTTGTTCTCTGATTTTATTATTCATAACTTCCTTTAATCTGACCTGTTAATGGGCAGACTACTGGCATCTCCCTTTAGAGCCTATCTCTTTATTTATGCTATATGCTACTTATGATGTAGATACTTTGTGGCACCTATTTGTCTTTGTATATGTTGTGCTTTTAATTAGTCCACATTTTTATGTAATTATTCTTTAAAAATATTCTGTTATTTTTTGTCCTTTTTTTTTTCTCCATGAGACATTTGCCTAACTTTGTGCATTAAAATAAAGATTTTCTACATTAATACAGTCAGAATATTTTAACTACATATTACTACTACACTACTACTACTACTACTAACATATGAGAAAGCCTTATTTTGGGTGAGTTAACATACTAAGCCTCTTTTATCTAGAGGAGTTAATAACATAGATATTGAGATACCATACATAATTGTGTCAATATTTTTACTACTACTGTTTTAAACTCAAAAAGGTTGATCATAGAATCCCAGAATCATAGAATAGTTTGAGTTGGAAGGGACCTTTAAGATCATCTAGTTTCAATAGTTGGTATTGTATCTGATTCTTTATAAAAGGTGGCGTGCATACTTTTATAATGCAAGAGATAACTGTGGAGGTCCTTACAGTGGCCACAATAAACCTGGAGGAACAATAAAACTGGAGGTGTAGTTTTTAAATACAAATGAAATTTCCTTTTATTGAGTATAGTACATAACTTTTAACCTTTTTCTGATAAAGTTTCTCATTTTTGTCATCTCAGTACCAAACAGGCCCTTCATTTGCTTTTCTGCTTAGGTAGTGTTTTTCACAGGACTACTGTAATGAAAGACTCAAATTATTTTCCATTTCTTTACAAAATGGTGAAATCAGACATGCTTTCATGAGCTAAACATGTAAATTTTGATGTATCTGTTTTATTTTCCACAAAGTGACTTTGGAACTGATGAAAGAGACTACAAAAATCATTTTTAAATTAACAGGAGTAGCAAATTGGAATATTTATTTCTAACTGATTCAAAAACCATCACAACTTTTTTTTTTTTTTTTGAATTTCTGAAAATGAACTATCCCAGAAAATCTTCTGAAAAAACATATCCCATACATACTTTTTGTATTTCAACACCAGATTTTTAAGGATCTTTGGGAGTCATTCAACTTATCTAACTGACACTAGCAGAATAGAGATGTACATCCAAGCTATATACTTTGTTCTGTCTTTCTTCCAATCAGAGGCAGTCAGTCCTTGTAGGAATTGATTAATCTGGTTCCTACTAGGTGGCTAATAGAGGATGACATGAACTACTTTCAATGAGAACCTGTTTCTGATGATGAAAAAAATGAGTCTTCACAATTAGCTCGAAGATGGGTGCATAAACATTTATAATGCTTGCATTTAGTAAATGAAACCTACTCTTTATTTTTTAGTACACTGTGATTTTAATAATATGAATTTGTATGGGGTCCAAATAATCCATCAGCAGATTACTTTTAAGTTCTAGGTGTGTAGTTCTGTGTTCTATGAAAAAAATAAAATGGAGCTTGGTATGACTATACATGTTTATCTTTTGAGTCTTTATTGCTTAGAATCAGCACCATTTAATAAATTTGCCTTGCCAGTGAGCCACATCATCTGCACAGCTGCATTTGAAATGCACATATGAATTTCATTAGTGAAGCATTGGTAGGAAGTAGATGCTTAATCTTCCACTAAATGGCTTTATACCGAACTTTGAATTACATGTCTAGTTCAGAATTTGAGGTTCAAGCCACATCTCAAATTGAGTAGTAGTATCTGAAATGAGACTAGAAAAAAGGAGAATCCACTTACTGAACAATAAAACTGTATTGTTCTCAAATCATTAGATGACTGGATGACATACAGCCCTAAACCTAAATCCAGTGATCAGATTTAAGAAACAGATGTATCAGCTCTTTCCCTTCACGGTCACTAAAACCTCACCAGTTTATACACTAAATTTAAGATGAAATGAACTGTTCATCTTGAAGTACTGTTATTTTCCTATTAGCTATGCAGAGTACCTAAAGAATCGATTTAGATTTTGTGCCTTTTAAGGAGCTGTAGAAAGGCTGGATGAATCCCTTTATAGGTAATCATTTCATTCTCTAATTTGAGCCTGAGTTCTACAGGACTACATAGGCAGGAAGTTATTTTCTGAGAATCTGACAGACAAACAGAAACACCCACAGTGAATCCTTTTGTTCTCAAACCCAATCAGAGAATTCAGCTGTGCAAAAATAGGAGTTTCATCCCCCACAGTAACAATGCAAAGCAGTCACATGTTATTCTGTACTATATGTAATATTTTACTGAAATGACATGAAAAGGTTTATATTCATATCTAGAAAGCCTTTAACAGTTTTCTTACCTCCAAGAACTCCCCTAAAAAATGCCATGTAGTAGCTCTGAAAAGCTCCATTTCAAGGGATCATGACAATTAAGAAAAGGTAGCGTGATTGCTTAAGCTGTTTTGAAATATTGGCTTGCTGCCTACACAAAACTAAACAAAGGCTTACTTAGCTTTTAGGTCAGATCAGTATAGGCCAAGCTTGAGCTCTGATTTACCCCATACAAGGAAATATAATGGAGTGGAAGCAGCAGCTACTTAATATAGGAGTTAAAATTACCCGTGACTGAAGTGAGCACATCAATCAAAAGTTTTGGCATGTAATGAGCTAGAAAAACCGGTGTGGTAGGTTTGGGGGCAGGAAAAAGCTTCACTCTGTATTCAGCAGTTTCCAAATTACCATGACATCCCTTTGCATAAACCACCCGACTTCCAGCAGGTGGATTTTACAGGCATTGTGCTGCCAGCACAAAGATGGATCAAGTGGGAGCATTCAAAACAGCTTCCTGTTTTGTGTTCTTCAAATCAGAATTCCATGAAGTCTAACAAAATTTTAACAATTTTAGAAGCTATGAAATAATAAAGTGACCAGAAAATCAAGGATGAAAAATATGTCAGCATTAATACATTACATAAGCAAAAGTACTTGCCTTTTCTGCCCAAGGGAAAAAATAAATAAATTACAAATATAAAGAGATACATTAAAATGTATCAGAGAGAAATGCTCTAATCTTTCTGAGGTACCTTCCTAATGCATGCGTGTCATTCACAATTCATTGCAAGAACAAATAGCATCTCCTCTCTTACCACCTGAGTAGTTCTGGATTTAGTATGTCTTGATCTTTTAGAAAAAGATACTGACATGTTTACATGTCTAAAATTATTAGCTAAAAAATCCCTCTAAGTATATAATGATTGCAAAAGTGCATTTGTGAGGAGATCAGATGCACATTAAAACACTATTCTATAAATGCCTTCCAGCCATCTATATATAGGGGATCAAATTCTTTTTTTCAGATTCCCATATGGCAGTGAGAGTTGCGTAGGAAACCCTTACAGTCATCCTAGAGAAGATCACAGATAGTACAGGGCTTTAGGGTGTGCTTCTATGTTAGCACATGGGAGGCCCTCTGTTCTGTGAGATTTTTAATTTTTTTTAACAAGACATTCTAAGATTTAAAAGCTGACTCTTCATTTACTGTTTCAATCCTCTTTGTTTAAAAAATGTGTAATTTAGTTGAATGTTGGTAGCACTGTTAAGACGCAATACTGAATGGATGTTATGTTAGACGCTGCTTGATTCTGCAGGATCGCTACCGTACTCAACTGAATGTTCACTCAGTGAATGAATCAGTGCAGAAGGCATAAAACAAATGCTCTCATGACTGTTCTGTATTAGAAAAATAGTCCTACAATTTCCATCTGCTTAGAACAATGGACTGATTTCAGGATATACTAGGCTGTAAAATAATGCATTACAGAATAGAAACAGCTTATTTGGAAGTGTTTTCCTTTTCTTCTTATTTATGTCCACTGCAGGATACTGGTTTAAAGCAGGACAGGAGCTAGAAAGAGTGAAAGAGGGTGATTTGAAAGAAGAGGAAAAGAAAAATTACAGATCTACAAGAACTACAGGAAAACACTTTTCAATTTGATAATGTTGTCCAGAAGCTGAAGATAAGGCATTTAGTAAACAAGATGTTTTAAACTAGAATCAGAATATAACTTCAAAAATGCTTTAATATCTAGAGCTTAAACTGGACACATAATTGTTATATTGGAAAAAAAATGCATGAAATCTAGGCTCCTTTACAATCAACAGATGTTTGCCACTGATTTCTGTGAAGGTAGGATTTTTTCCCAGCTTCCAATCAACATATTACTAGAAAATTTCCTCTGTTATTCCTTTGTAACCCAAGAATGCAAACTTCAGTGGAATAGACAACTGTCTCCATACATTTTCAGCTGACTTGCCACACTCCTGTTCTTCTGCTCTCATGTCAATCTGTTCCTCCTCTTCCCACAAACAAATTGCTTATGAACCATTTTCTCTTCATAAAAAATCCATTTAGTAACAAGCTTGAAAGAAATGGTCCTCATCAGCCATTTAATTTGTTATATTATGCTAGAAATAAGAAGCAAAGGATAGTACTTTTGAAGTGCAGAATATTACAGGAATAACAACATTAAGAAGCAGGTAATCTTTTTGTCTTATTGGTTTGCTTTCATAATTATCACTTCTGTTTGGTCAGAGAATAATTATAAAATATATATATTCATTTAAGAGCATGCATTTGAAGTCTGGCACTCAAAAGACATGCACTGGCTCCAGATCAAGAGGATTCTTCTAATGTCTTTTCTTCCCTTACTCACTAAATCTACAACCCCTACCCAAGCCCCCATCTATCTCTTTCCCCACCTTTAATGGAATAAAGTGCTCTGAATTAAAGCCAAAAACATTTTGAATTTAATCAGTGGTATTGACTGTTGATGTCTCCTTTTAAGACTTGACAGCAATTTGTTGGTCTGAATATTTCATGCAACTTAAAATGGAATCCAAATATTCAATTAATACAGATAAAAAAGAATGATGAAGTTGTTATTTTAACTGCAATAAAGACCCTATCTAAATTAATGATTTCCAGGGACTTCAGTGGGAACTCTGTCAAATTCTGTGTTCCTTGCATTCAATTTTGTCTTTTCCCTTTTTGAGAATGTGAGCAAATAAAATAAAAAATTCAAAAAATAATTTCCAAATTTCTGAAAAAGTTTAGAATGTTTTAAAATTCTTTAATCATTACTCAAAGACTTAGATTCCTCAACCTCTATATCTACTGTTACTTTTAATGTTGTTTTCATACTTAAATGGCTTTTCTGAGAGGAGGGGAGGGGGGGGAAGGGAAAAGAGAGGCCATGTCTAGGCACAGGTAATGGATGAGCTCTTTGGAAAGGGGTACAAGATACCTACATTAAGCATTAAAGTTAAGGAAAAAACAAACTCAAATGACTAATGAAAATATAATTAAAGAGGGGTGAGAACTCCACAATTTAGATATTAAAATAAAATATCTTGGAGAAGATGGTTAAATCAGTACCTGTTTTTTTTCTTTTTCTTTTTTTCTGTAAATGAAAACAAGATGGAATACTTATTTTTCTTACTAGCTAGGGATAATGCCTCTTTAAGCTAAGGGAATTAAACGTCTGCTTTTATCCATCTTTTTCCCCCGTGGTACATAATCACTGTCTGTCACACTTTGATGTCATAATCATCCATTGAAGTTTCAGTGCTAAAGAGCAAATCTGCTTAACTGGAAAAAAAAAAAAAAAAGCACCAAAACACTTGCTTTTTATTGCCTCAGTGGCAACAGTATTGAATTACAGGCTCACTAACATCACTAATGTCATTCTGGCCTTACTGAAAGCAAAATCACATTTTTAAAGCTATATCTTAACCAGTTCAAATAATAATAGTAAATGTTTGCTACTAAGTAAGCATAAAGACTCCTTTATTGTGAGTAGTGCATGTGAGCAGCATGACCTCAGTATCAAATTGTACTTTACAATATCTTTTTGCAACCATTTTTCCATATAAGGATGACATTGAAACTTTGGTATAGATTTCATCTGTGAATGAAATGCTCTTTTATGTATTCAGGGTTTCAGAAAGGTTGGTTTACATTTGGAACAACAGTCCCAAATTGAAGACAGTATTCGGTTCACTCCTGGAATGATGTTGAAAGTTGCCATCCATTTGATGTTGTATTATATTTTGAATTCCAGTGGGAAGTTTTAGCTCTAGTTTAAAATTTTCTTTTACTTATTTAAACCAGTCTATTCGTTCTATTATTTTACTTTCCTTTTTTTTTTTTTTTTTTTTTGTTACCTCTCCAGTTTTTATCTTACCTACAGAACATACAGTTCCCTACATCCCTCTATTAAGATTAATTAAAATAATCAACGAAGATAAAGGATTTCCTCATTTCCAGTAATTGTTTGCATTCTCCTGCTGGATACAATTCTATGTGGTCAGCTATTATAAGGAGAAAAAAAAAAAAAAAAAGGAAGAAAGAAAATTGAAACAATCTGTGCCCAATATCAGTAGACCACATTCTTTGTTTTGCAGCTTTTTTTATTGTAGGGTTTGCATAAGACAATTCCAATTTCCCTAAAAGAACCAGCTTCCTAACGTAAAAGTACAGCTGAATATTAGCACCAAAACTTAGGAAGGTGCCTTTGTGCTGTTTGATTTATATATTGATTGATATTTGATTGATATATTAACAAGATTTTTTTTTCTTTTTTTTTTTTCCCTAACAGTAGTATTATTATTGCTATTAACAACAATAGGAATAAGAAAAACAATACATTTCTAACATTATTCTAACACAATGTTGTTGGCAAGAACTCCCGAACTGGTACTTATTTCATAATAGTGAGTTTGCAGAGCAGCTGTATTGGCATGCCAAAAATACCTCTTTGCTTCACAGAATACACAATGTTCTTTTTCTTATATTAAGAAGTTGGTCATTTCAATGTAATTATCCTTTTGTAAGATAATACTTACTGTTCAAACTGCTTTCCCTATTACATTTGTCTGGTGTTTTTCTGGCCTACTGGCCTTCCAAATGATATTTCTCTTTACAGTATAGGGGTAGAAACGGTGGCTCCTATATATTTATGCTCAAAACAGATAGTTGGTATAAAGTCAATTGCTTCACTCAAAAAAGTAGAAAAGTTTGTTGCATTTTACTACCTTCATAATGGAACAATTTTAACCTAGTTTAGGCTTTAACTACTGCAGTAATAGCCAGAATAATCAAGGAACAATAAGCTCATTTGTGCAAAATCTCTACATTAGATCGACTGTGCTATAAAAGACAAGGGAAAGCAGATAGATGAACAAAATCCCAAAAGGACTGGTCAAGGACTGCAGGTACCCATGTCGATGTCAAATAAATCTGGTTCTGAAAACTTCATCTCAAACTTGCCAGTATGAACCTAAAATACTTCTCATTTTGCATCTTAGTTAAAAAGCATTAAAGAGAATATAGATAAAATGAAGCTCTTGTAAACACAATAAAGTGATAATTTTAATAAAATGAAGAAAGAATTGGAACCATAAGGCAGCCTATTTTGGATTAATGAAACACACACTCACTGGCTGTTCTCAGCACAACTGCCTGTCAGCTTGACTATGATGATCTAATTTTCTCTCCTATTATTCCAAATACCCCAGTTTAATAACATTATGGACACTTTAGTACATAACAGTCTATAAAAGTAGGAAGGAAATAAATTATATGTGGGTTTCTTCTGAGATCCAGCAACTATTGTTTGAGTTTCTATGCATGTTCTTTCATTATTCCAAAATGAGTTCCTTTTCAGAGCCAGGAGAATGGTCTGACACAACAAAACAAATAGCTCTCTTCCCTGTCCCTATTAGACTCACAAGCTACGTGCAGGTCTGCAGTGCTGCACAAAGCACAGTGTTTTATAAGTCAGTCAATTCATGCTTCTCTACAACAGCAGACTTAGCTTATCGGTGCATTCTACTTATAAATGTAGAACTTTAAAATTATGTCCCCCA